>BSBM01001246.1:3167500-3313182 GCA_027924585.1 Larix kaempferi | reverse complement strand
GGTAAAAGGTGTCAAACTGCGTAGGCAAAATGATACATGGCTTAGCGGAAATGAGATTGAGATGGAGGCTTATACAACGGGCTAAAAGCGTGGAAGCCGGCTTCAGGCTCATTAGCGCAAGCGGGATCATAATAGATGCATATGCAATTTGAACACAAAGATGGGAGCCTTATCAGGGATGGCCAGAAATATATGAGGAAGGAAGATATGAGGCTTCTTCTCAAAGTCATGGTAAATCTAAAAAGGCTCCCGAGCCTATGAGAAAAACTCAGCATGGGCACCAGAATGGCATAAGGGTGCTGACTAGGGTGACCCATGTTAGGTAGGATCTGCTGTCGGACTGGTGCACAATGCATAAAGAGATGGCTAACACACCAATATCCAACAGGTTCGACCCTATGGCGAATTCGGATGGCAAAAGGTTCAATGCAACATAACAGCGGGGAAGCCTAAACCTATATGCAAGGTTCCGAATATACCTGACATAGTCGTACAAGGTGTCGAAAAGGACCAGTAAGCAAGTATACATCCAGCTAAGAATCCTGTCTCCAAGAAACATTAGTACCGGGATCATATCTAAAACATATGTAAAGGAAAACCCGATACAAGTCACTATGGTAGAAATACTTTCAACTTCACTATCATCAACAATAGGCATAAATAAGGCAGAGTTTTCAAATGAAGACTCTATGGTACCTAAGCCCGAGGACTTACAATCAACAAGATAAACTTCAGGATGAAGATCAAAGTTGAAGGACATGATGGAGTCTGCAGAAACAAATTCATCATCATGGGAGTTGAACATTCTAGAAACAGAATCAAACTCAGCAGGAACACCGATTTGCGGATCTATAGGAGAGTCCAAAGACTCAACAGTAGGAAGATCAGACTTTAAGGTCAAACGGGGCTGGACATGACTGCGACTGGATCAACATCCAAGTGAATAGAATACTGTACCATAGACTCTAGGAAAACTTCATCGGAAGGAAGTATATCATCCCAGATAGAATACATATCTAAACATTCAGATGGAGGTGTCACTTGGTCAAAAGCTGGGACCAAGTCCCGAGAAGGTAAGCATGAACTCAGAGACTTCTTCTCAGTAGCAGTTGAACTCAAGGAACAATATGCCACATGAGGCGCATGTGACATAGTAGTGCCTAATGACGAGGGATCAGACTGGTCTACAGTTGGGTAATAAGGAGGATCAACGAATGCAAGCTGGTCGATGGTGACAATGTTTTCGTTATGAGGGAAATGCATCACACGAAAAAGCGTAGACACCACAGCATGCATAGCATAAACGTAATCACGCCCGAGGATCATATCAAAGTCCATAGGGTCCTTTAGAACCATAAAATCAACTAAGACTATTTTTCCACCCAAGGTAACAGGTGCCTGGCGGAGGAATCCGATCGGTTCACTAGGTCTTCTATTGAAGGTCAACGGCCAATTAACAGCTGGAATAATATTAGGGAAACCCAAATCTCTCCAAGCATAAGCGGATAAGATACTAACAGAAGCACCTTCATCAACAATGCATCGATCAACCGTATGGTTCCCGATATCAACCTTTATCTGGAAAGGTGTCGAAGAAGGAAGGCGAGGCTCGGCTAGACTATTCCAATCAAAGGAAACAATCCTAGGGCTTGGTAGGGGTTCACATGGCACAGATGAAGTGCCCCCTTTTTCAGGAACATCCAAACTGGAAATGCAGAAGACTTCAGTAGTAGGTGCATCAATCTCTGAAGGACTGATGGGATCGGTCGAAGATTGCATCGATTCAATCACTTCACTCTCCGAAGGAAGAGTGGGGTCGACCAAAGATTGCATTGGTTCAACCACTTTATCAACCAAAGGTTGATCTGACTGCAGGGAATCTATAGACAACTCAGGACCAGAGGTTCCTTCAGACATGGACCACACTCTTCGTGCCTCTGGAATGGCAGGGCATCGGTGAGTAAGGTGATCTCCCTTACAAAGTTTACAAGGGAACTTTGGTTTTCGTCCTATAGGTTTAGACTCCTTTACAACGTCAGTACTTTCAGCATGACTAGCATTGGCTGACAGCTTGCCCCCAGCATGACTCACAGAGGCTGGTTGCTCAGAAGCAGAAGACTTTTGAACTAAGGACCACACTTTTTGCACTTCTGGAAGTACAGGGCACAAGTAAGTAAGGTGGTCTCCCTCGCAAAACTTACAAGGGAACTTAAGCTTCTGTTTGTTGGGTTTGTCGACAATGTCAACTCCCTCAGCATGACTTGCAGTGGCTGATCTGGTGTCTCTAGTATGACTCACAGGAACTGGTGACTTGTCATTAATATGACTAGCAGTGATCAATGACGTGTCCTCAACATGACTGACAGTGGTTGAAGACAAACTTTCAGTATGATTTTCAGTGACTAAAAGTTTTCTCCCAGCATGACCTCCAGAGGTTGGGTGGGTGCCCCCTGCATGATCTGCAGAGGCAGGGTGCTTGCCCCCTTGTTTTGGCATCTTCTTCCTATTCTTCCCCCGTCTATTCCTTTTAGACTGCTGGTTACTAGTATTGCTACTTTCACCACATGAGGTAGAAGGAGGAGGAGAAGATGTTACTGGCAAAGGAGGCACAGGGTTCTGATGCTCTTGATTTGAGGTGCTCACAAAAGAAGCGTCAGGAGCATGCAAGGCATTCGGAGTGGAAAACAACCAAACCGGCAGCCCAATAGTGAATCCAGGAAGATTCAGAGTAGCCATTAAGGGAGCACCAATGTTTCCAATGAATGGAACAACACAAGGATCCCCCGGAACAGGGGTACCTTGATTGGCACTCGCCGGAATGCTAGACATAGTTTCTCGCTCAAATGAACAAGAAGTTCCCTAAGGCAAACTAAAAACAAGTAGCACAAAGAGCACACCACTAAAAAAAAATGTCCTAAGTAAATCAAACCAGGCAAACAGATGCCTTCCGGAGAAGAGTCTGGGATGATGAGGGCCCAGAACAGATCAACGAAGGATGAAGGACAGTTACCCGGGGTCCACAATACAATGACTAAGGGTGCAAGCGCTGGAATCACCCAACCGCCCTCCCAAAGACCTGCAAGGGATTTCCTCCCACGTCTGTCCTAGGTACAGCGGATATACCCTCCGCTGTCACCTGTGTATGAACCTAGAGTCTGATACTAAGGATACCACAACACCAAAAACTCCTGGGGGAACAGTCACCGGTCGAATCAGAAAGCATGGGCAGGGTAGCTAAGCCCGAAACTCGAAAGAGTCCCCAATACGCAATCCGATCCTGGCGTATGCTCGAACAGAAAGTAGGAGGGGTATTCCCACAAATTGATCTCACATTGACCTACTGCATATGCTCCCAGGCAAATTTTGAGTGAGGTGGGTTTGCCTAATGATAGTCTCACTACAATTTTTGCGCAATGTGTGATATTGGGTGGTTTAAGGTGTTTTAAACCCAAGATCCTAACCAAAACTAGTTGGTGTAGTGTAACCTAGAAAAGAAAATGTTGCTAGTTCATTTTATTAGAGTTCATTTTAAAGGTTACTTGATTACTCAAAAAGGTAGTGGGTGTGTGAGAGTGGTTATAATAGAAATAGAGTACTGAAAATGAAATATTTACCACCAAACAAATCTTTTTCTGTTCAATGCAAGTCTTAAAATTCTGATCTAGGATGCATGTGCAAATGCAATTTTTTAATCTTTTGAATGCAAAAAGGGTAAAAATAAAGTCTAAATGTATAAAAATAAACTCAAAACCTAAAAATGCAGCTACTCAAACCAAAAAGTATGCAAAAGAAAACTTGTTCTTTTTGATGCAAAGCACTCTAAAATCTTTTAAGCCACTTGCAAGGTACTCTATTTAGAAAATGAATTAAAATTCTTTATGCTTTTCAAAGGTAAGAAACAAAAACTGAAACTAACCTACTATCAAAGCAAAGCAAAGAAACTTTCAGGTTCTCTTTATGAAACAGTAAAAGCTACCAAATATGACTTTCAAATTCTTATTGATGTAAGCATGCCAAACATTGGGAAAAGAGTACAAAAACTACTTTTAGACCCAAACGAAGCAAATGACCTACGAAGAAGTATGGTTTGGTAAAGTCAGGTCTGCACGTAAACAATGCAAACAAGGTCTTGAACAACAGCCAAAACACTTGAGCTTTCACTACAAAAGAAAAACTAAAAGCATAAGGGAGGACAAGAAACCAAACTAAAAGAGAAATTTCACTCAAATAGATACAAACAGGGTCAAAAAGACTCAAGAGGTTTCAAATCCAGTGGAAATGGGGCAAGCAAGTTCAATCAGACTCAAATTAGGGTACAAAACACCAAACAGGTCCACAACCTCCCAACTTAAGTCAACAAACCCCAAAAATTTCCAAACAAGCCCAAAATGATCAAAAGAGGTTCAAATCATGAATGTAGGATCAATACAAGGATGGGAGACCACTTACAGGGATTTAACACAGACCTAAGGTCATCAGGGACCCCAAAAAATGCAGCCACAACCCCTAGATTTGGGTCCACAACCCAAAAACTCAAAAAATCAAACCCAGATTTTGGGCGCTACTGTGTATGAAGGAAACTAGCGCTCATAGCAGTATGGGCGCTACTGTGTATGAAGGAAACTAGCGCTCATAGCAGTATGGGCGCTACTGTGTGGTACAAACAGTAGTGTACAAAAAAAAAAGTCTAAAAAACGGGGTTAAAACCCCCAAACTGGGTCCACAAAGGTTTGCAAGGGCTGGGAAGGGTCTGTAACAAGCCCAGGAGGGTCAAACAGAGCCTACTAACTGATCCTAATCAAGAAAATGAACAAAGACCATCAAACAAGACTGAAGAAATGACCTTGGATACCCCTAAGCAGTTAGGCTTTCCCCAGCGGAGTCGCCATTCTGTTGTGGGGAAAATGCACCTATAGTTCAGGGGAGAAACTACCAACTTACGGTGATAAAGATAGACTTACAAGCATTCTGCAAGTACAACAAATAAATGAAGAGATTAGGGTTTAGATATGTAGGAACCGCATTCAGAAGGTTGATCCTAGCTTTGCTTCCCTCGCTCTTCAATGCTTATCCAATGTCGCAATGCCCAGACCTGCAAAACAACTTGATACCTTTCTCAAATACATTTGACTACATATATAATACTGATATCTATAATAGAAGAAGACATCAAACTATAATCAAACAGTAATCAAATCTGAGACACATTAATAGGTCATATTTGGAAAGAGAAGAACGTCTGATCTTTATTAATGAATGAAAGCAAGTACATACAATTATACCTTCCTTCAAGCTTGGCACTTCACGAAACCTAGATTCAAGATCTCCTGCTTCCGTTCTCCAAGGATCCCAGCCTCTAAGCAATTGTACTAGGGTTTACCAAAACTGAAGCACAAGAGAGGGGGATGAAGGTCTCCATTCCTCCAGCATAACTTTGCAATTAGGCTTGCTCCTCTCACATGACCCTTCTACCCTCCTTATATAGTCACTGAGGAAGAGGAAAAGAAGTTACAACCGCTCAAGAGGTTTCCCAACCAACTTAACTTACTCGAATTTCGAGATTTTGACCAAAACAAGAGTGTACCCTACTCTACAGTATACAAATTCGCGTACATATGGCAATGGGCGCTACTTTGAATGAGACAAAGTCGCGTACACACGCTACTATTATAACAATAGAGTCGCGCTCATAGTGAAAAATGGCCAAAAACAGGCTTTTCTGCTCATTTTCAGGAGATAGTTTGGTCTGGAAAAATGTTCCTAAGGGTCATATACATCAAATGGGTCAAGAATGAGGTAATTTCAACCATTTTTAGTGTCCCAAATGACTCCTCCATCCACAATTGTCCTGTTGTGTGACTGAACTTGATCTCAAGAAGTGTCGTCATGCGACCAAGGGAAACAAGTGTCGTCACGGACGGAGAGGTGTCATTTCAAGCTATAACAGATGCCCCCTAATGTATGAGGTCAGAGGGAGTACGGGAAACGATGGCCGAAATACATTATAAAAAATAAAAAAGAGTTGAATCGTGGAGGAACGGAGAAACCAAGAATCATAGGCTCAAATGAAGTACCTGAAAGCAAAGGCAAAGTCAGACAAACTTATCCATGGGGTAACTGTCCATGTTCAAATAGTGGAACATGATCTCCAAGAGGATACAATAATGATCCAAAATACTGATGCATATATCATGGCCACTAAAATACAAGCGTGGATCCATGAGGAACATAAGTGTAAACATAGCCACATAAATACAAGGTGGATCTATGTCAAAACTGGAGAACATAGCCATAGAGAACAAGCTGGATCTATGTCTCATCAAGAGCCAAAAAGAGTGTGGCTCAGTCTTGCGCAACCCAGGCGATAACATAAATGAGGTGATGCTATCGAGGATCCCAAGGTCTTCATCCAAAAACAACCCAAGGTACAAACCTATCCATGCGAATAAATGAGTTGATGTCGAACATGGGAGGTATCGTTTGATTACCGGTCATTGATGTATACCGTTAACAAATGCGAGGGTGTCCACCAATAATGAAAATGGAACCCAAGGTACCTAGTACATTCAAGCAAGTGCGAATAAGTGGTCTTGCCGTCGAACACTTGAAGAATCCATCGGATAGGAGACATTGATGTATTCCCATCTATCCAATAGCGAGGGAAACTGCCACTAATGACTGCAATCCCCAAGGTACTAACCGAAACTCTAAACTTCATTCCCAGAGCACAAGGAGCTGAAGTCGATGGGAAGAAGTCCGTTGGAAGGGAGGCCTTAATGCATCCTCCATCATCCAACACGAGGGACACTCAAAAGGCATGAGCTGATTTGGAGTAGGACTAAACACATGATGAAACATACTGACACCAAGGAATGGCCGACACATGAGGTCAAGGCAACTGCAGAATGGCCGACACAGGTTATATCCTTGAACAGTGAGCACGACACAAGAGTGACTTAGGCAGCTTTGAACACAAAGAGACCACGATACATATCTGCAATGTAGGAGACATTAACAGATTCTCCATATGAGTGGAAAACTAACCAAATGGAGGAGTAGGAACTCTGAGATCAAGTTTACCCTAAGGCCAATGCTAGAACCCAACTTGTTTGATAGACTCAAAACAGGTGCTTTGTTCAAGGAGATAGTTGACTTGCTGCCATCATATTAAAAGATATTTTGACATTCTTCCCTTCCCTTTCCTTTTTCATTTTTTAACGAGCTTGACAAAGAACTAAAGCATGCTCGACGGTATTTTCATATTTAAGGAGTCTGAAAAACCTAGAAGAAAACTCCATACACCTATCCGTGGATTTTATATCGAGCCCGGATTGGTCTGTGCTCGGCGGTGTTTTCTTGCTTATAGAGTTGAAAAACTTAAACAGTCCTCTATACACCTATCCGTGGATTTTATATCGAGCCCGGATTGGTATGTGCTCGCTTGGTATTTTCATATTTAGAGAGTCTGAAAACCCTAAAGAGAGACTCCAAAGGTCCTTTTTCGTAAAGTTAGTCTCCTTCCCCGAAAAAGTGTAAAATGATGGAAGAAGAACTCTTCTAGCGCATACAAGAGTATACCTAGAGTATACCTTTTCCGTAAATTATCCACCAAGGCCCGGAAAAGGGGTAATTCTATACCTAAGTGGATGTCGGTTCAGTTATTTTAACGAGCCCGAAAAGACAACTATGCTCGGCAAACTTTTCCTATTTAAGGAGTCTGAAAAGGGCTTAAAAGAACTCCGTAGGGATCTTTTCCGTAAAGGTTTAACGAGTCCGGAAAAGTAAACTCATGACCTCCTTACTATTTTTAACGAGCTCAAAGGAGATAGGAAAATGCTCATAACTTCCTTACTGTTTTTAACGAGCTCGAAGGAAAGGTGGAAGAAATGCTCGTAACCTACTTACTGTTTTTAACGAGCTCGAAGTGAAGGTAGAAGAATGCTCGTAATGGGAGGAGACGAGTGTCAGGGACATGCAAAACTAGCTCCAAGCGCATGGAACAAAGCTATGCCTAATGCAAAGAACATGAACAGGATAAGGACACTCAGGGTGTGTCTCCTCCAGGTAAAAGGTGTCAAACTGCGTAGGCAAAATGATACATGGCTTAGCGGAAATGAGATTGGAGATGGAGGCTTATACAACGGGCTAAAAGCGTGGAAGCCGGCTTCAGGCTCATTAGCGCAAGCGGGATCATAATAGATGCATATGCAATTTGAACACAAAGATGGGAGCCTTATCAGGGATGGCCAGAAATATATGAGGAAGGAAGATATGAGGCTTCTTCTCAAAGTCATGGTAAATCTAAAAAGGCTCCCGAGCCTATGAGAAAAACTCAGCATGGGCACCAGAATGGAATAAGGGTGCTGACTAGGGTGACCCATGTTAGGTAGGCTCTGCTGTCAGACTGGTGCACAATGCATAAAGAGATGGCTAACACACCAATATCCAACAGGTTCGACCCTATGGCGAATTCGGATGGCAAAAGGTTCAAATGCAACATAACAGCGGGGAAGCCTAAACCTATATGCAAGGTTCCGAATATACCTGACATAGTCGTACAAGGTGTCGAAAAGGACCAGTAAGCAAGTATACATCCAGCTAAGAATCCTGTCTCCAAGAAACATTAGTACCGGGATCATATCTAAAACATATGTAAAGGAAAACCCGATACAAGTCACTATGGTAGAAATACTTTCAACTTCACTATCATCAACAACAGGCATAAATAAGGCAGAGTTTTCAAATGAAGACTCTATGGTACCTAAGCCCGAGGACTTACAATCAACAAGATCAACTTCAGGATGAAGATCAAAGTTGAAGGACATGATGGAGTCTGCAGAAACAAATTCATCATCATGGGAGTTGAACATTCTAGAAACAGAATCAAACTCAGCAGGAACACCGATTTGCGGATCTATAGGAGAGTCCAAAGACTCAACAGTAGGAAGATCAGACTTTAAGGTCAAACCGGGGCTGGACATGACTGCGACTGGATCAACATCCAAGTGAATAGAAGACTGTACCATAGACTCTAGGAAAACTTCATCGGAAGGAAGTATATCATCCCAGATAGAATACATATCTAAACATTCAGATGGAGGTGTCACTTGGTCAAAAGCTGGGACCAAGTCCCGAGAAGGTAAGCATGAACTCAGAGACTTCTTCTCAGTAGCAGTTGAACTCAAGGAACAATATGCCACATGAGGCGCATGTGACATAGTAGTGCCTAATGACGAGGGATCAGACTGGTCTACAGTTGGGTAATAAGGAGGATCAACGAATGCAAGCTGGTCGATGGTGACAATGTTTTCGTTATGAGGAAAATGCATCACACGAAAAAGCGTAGACACCACAGCATGCATAGCATAAACGTAATCACGCCCGAGGATCATATCAAAGTCCATAGGGTCCTTTAGAACCATAAAATCAACTAAGACTATTTTTCCACCCAAGGTAACAGGTGCCTGACGGAGGAATCCGATCGGTTCACTAGGTCTTCTATCGAAGGTCAACGGCCAATTAACAGCTGGAATAATATTAGGGAAACCCAAATCTCTCCAAGCATAAGCGGATAAGATACTAACAGAAGCACCTTCATCAACAATGCATCGATCAACCGTATGGTTCCCGATATCAACCTTTATCTGGAAAGGTGTCGAAGAAGGAAGGCGAGGCTCGGCTAGACTATTCCAATCAAAGGAAACAATCCTAGGGCTTGGTAGGGGTTCACATGGCACAGATGAAGTGCCCCCTTTTTCAGGAACATCCAAACTGGAAATGCAGAAGACTTCAGTAGTAGGTGCATCAATCTCTGAAGGACTGATGGGATCGGTCGAAGATTGCATCGATTCAATCACTTCACTCTCCGAAGGAAGAGTGGGGTCGACCAAAGATTGCATTGGTTCAACCACTTTATCAACCAAAGGTTGATCTGACTGCAGGGAATCTATAGACAACTCAGGACCAGAGGTTCCTTCAGACATGGACCACACTCTCCGTGCCTCTGGAATGGCAGGGCATCGGTGAGTAAGGTGATCTCCCTTACAAAGTTTACAAGGGAACTTTGGTTTTCATCCTATAGGTTTAGACTCCTTTACAACGTCAGTACTTTCAGCATGACTAGCATTGGCTGACAGCTTGCCCCCAGCATGACTCACAGAGGCTGGTTGCTCAGAAGCAGAAGACTTTTGAACTAAGGACCACACTTTTTGCACTTCTGGAAGTACAGGGCACAAGTAAGTAAGGTGGTCTCCCTCGCAAAACTTACAAGGGAACTTAAGCTTCTGTTTGTTGGGTTTGTCGACAATGTCAACTCCCTCAGCATGACTTGCAGTGGCTGATCTGGTGTCTCCAGTATGACTCACAGGAACTGGTGACTTGTCATTAATATGACTAGCAGTGATCAATGACGTGTCCTCAACATGACTGACAGTGGTTGAAGACAAACTTTCAGTATGATTTTCAGTGACTAAAAGTTTTCTCCCAGCATGACCTCCAGAGGTTGGGTGGGTGCCCCCTGCATGATCTGCAGAGGCAGGGTGCTTGCCCCCTTGTTTTGGCATCTTCTTCCTATTCTTCCCCCGTCTATTCCTTTTAGACTGCTGGTTACTAGTATTGCTACTTTCACCACATGAGGTAGAAGGAGGAGGAGAAGATGTTACTGGCAAAGGAGGCACAGGGTTCTGATGCTCTTGATTTGAGGTGCTCACAAAAGAAGCGTCAGGAGCATGCAAGGCATTCGGAGTGGAAAACAACCAAACCGGCAGCCCAATAGTGAATCCAGGAAGATTCAGAGTAGCCATTAAGGGAGCACCAATGTTTCCAATGAATGGAACAACACAAGGATCCCCCGGAACAGGGGTACCTTGATTGGCACTCGCCGGAATGCTAGACATAGTTTCTCGCTCAAATGAACAAGAAGTTCCCTAAGGCAAACTAAAAACAAGTAGCACAAAGAGCACACCACTAAAAAAAAATGTCCTAAGTAAATCAAACCAGGCAAACAGATGCCTTCCGGAGAAGAGTCTGGGATGATGAGGGCCCAGAACAGATCAACGAAGGATGAAGGACAGTTACCCGGGGTCCACAATACAATGACTAAGGGTGCAAGCGCTGGAATCACCCAACCGCCCTCCCAAAGACCTGCAAGGGATTTCCTCCCACGTCTGTCCTGGGTACAGCGGATATACCCTCCGCTGTCACCTGTGTATGAACCTAGAGTCTGATACTAAGGATACCACAACACCAAAAACTCCTGGGGGAACAGTCACCGGTCGAATCAGAAAGCGTGGGCAGGGTAGCTAAGCCCGAAACTCGAAAGAGTCCCCAATACGCAATCCGATCCTGGCGTATGCTCGAACAGAAAGTAGGAGGGGTATTCCCACAAACTGATCTCACATTGACCTACTGCATATGCTCCCAGGCAAATTTTGAGTGAGGTGGGTTTGCCTAATGATAGTCTCACTACGATTTTTGCGCAATGTGTGATCTTGGGTGGTTTAAGGTGTTTTAAACCCAAGATCCTAACCAAAACTAGTTGGTGTAGTGTAACCTAGAAAAGAAAATGTTGCTAGTTCATTTTATTAGAGTTCATTTTAAAGGTTACTTGATTACTCAAAAAGGTAGTGGGTGTGTGAGAGTGGTTATAATAGAAATAGAGTACTGAAAATGAAATATTTACCACCAAACAAATCTTTTTCTGTTCAATGCAAGTCTTAAAATTCTGATCTAGGATGCATGTGCAAATGCAATTTTTTAATCTTTTGAATGCAAAAAGGGTAAAAATAAAGTCTAAATGTATAAAAATAAACTCAAAACCTAAAAATGCAGCTACTCAAACCAAAAAGTATGCAAAAGAAAACTTGTTCTTTTTGATGCAAAGCACTCTAAAATCTTTTAAGCCACTTGCAAGGTACTCTATTTAGAAAATGAATTAAAATTCTTTATGCTTTTCAAAGGTAAGAAACAAAAACTGAAACTAACCTACTATCAAAGCAAAGCAAAGAAACTTTCAGGTTCTCTTTATGAAACAGTAAAAGCTACCAAATATGACTTTCAAATTCTTATTGATGTAAGCATGCCAAACATTGGGAAAAGAGTACAAAAACTACTTTTAGACCCAAACGAAGCAAATGACCTACGAAGAAGTATGGTTTGGTAAAGTCAGGTCTGCACGTAAACAATGCAAACAAGGTCTTGAACAACAGCCAAAACACTTGAGCTTTCACTACAAAAGAAAAACTAAAAGCATAAGGGAGGACAAGAAACCAACCTAAAAGAGAAATTTCACTCAAATAGATACAAACAGGGTCAAAAAGACTCAAGAGGTTTCAAATCCAGTGGAAATGGGGCAAGCAAGTTCAATCAGACTCAAATTAGGGTACAAAACACCAAACAGGTCCACAACCTCCCAACTTAAGTCAACAAACCCCAAAAATTTCCAAACAAGCCCAAAATGATCAAAAGAGGTTCAAATCATGAATGTAGGATCAATACAAGGATGGGAGACCACTTACAGGGATTTAACACAGACCTAAGGTCATCAGGGACCCCAAAAAATGCAGCCACAACCCCTAGATTTGGGTCCACAACCCAAAAACTCAAAAAATCAAACCCAGATTTTGGGCGCTACTGTGTATGAAGGAAACTAGCGCTCATAGCAGTATGGGCGCTACTGTGTATGAAGGAAAATAGCGCTCATAGCAGTATGGGCGCTACTGTGTGGTACAAACAGTAGTGTACAAAAAAAAAAGTCTAAAAAACGGGGTTAAAACCCCCAAACTGGGTCCACAAAGGTTTGCAAGGGCTGGGAAGGGTCTGTAACAAGCCCAGGAGGGTCAAACAGAGCCTACTAACTGATCCTAATCAAGAAAATGAACAAAGACCATCAAACAAGACTGAAGAAATGACCTTGGATACCCCTAAGTAGTTAGGCTTTCCCCAGCGGAGTCGCCATTCTGTTGTGGGGAAAATGCACCTATAGTTCAGGGGAGAAACTACCAACTTACGGTGATAAAGATAGACTTACAAGCATTCTGCAAGTACAACAAATAAATGAAGAGATTAGGGTTTAGATATGTAGGAACCGCATTCAGAAGGTTGATCCTAGCTTTGCTTCCCTCGCTCTTCAATGCTTATCCAATGTCGCAATGCCCAGACCTGCAAAACAACTTGATACCTTTCTCAAATACATTTGACTACATATATAATACTGATATCTATAATAGAAGAAGACATCAAACTATAATCAAACAGTAATCAAATCTGAGACACATTAATAGGTCATATTTGGAAAGAGAAGAACGTCTGATCTTTATTAATGAATGAAAGCAAGTACATACAATTATACCTTCCTTCAAGCTTGGCACTTCACGAAACCTAGATTCAAGATCTCCTGCTTCCGTTCTCCAAGGATCCCAGCCTCTAAGCAATTGTACTAGGGTTTACCAAAACTGAAGCACAAGAGAGGGGGATGAAGGTCTCCATTCCTCCAGCATAACTTTGCAATTAGGCTTGCTCCTCTCACATGACCCTTCTACCCTCCTTATATAGTCACTGAGGAAGAGGAAAAGAAGTTACAACCGCTCAAGAGGTTTCCCAACCAACTTAACTTACTCGAATTTCGAGATTTTGACCAAAACAAGAGTGTACCCTACTCTACAGTATACAAATTCGCGTACATATGGCAATGGGCGCTACTTTGAATGAGACAAAGTCGCGTACACACGCTACTATTATAACAATAGAGTCGCGCTCATAGTGAAAAATGGCCAAAAACAGGCTTTTCTGCTCATTTTCAGGAGATAGTTTGGTCTGGAAAAATGTTCCTAAGGGTCATATACATCAAATGGGTCAAGAATGAGGTAATTTCAACCATTTTTAGTGTCCCAAATGACTCCTCCATCCACAATTGTCCTGTTGTGTGACTGAACTTGATCTCAAGAAGTGTCGTCATGCGACCAAGGGAAACAAGTGTCGTCACGGACGGAGAGGTGTCATTTCAAGCTATAACAGATGCCCCCTAATGTATGAGGTCAGAGGGAGTACGGGAAACGATGGCCGAAATACATTATAAAAAATAAAAAAGAGTTGAATCGTGGAGGAACGGAGAAACCAAGAATCATAGGCTCAAATGAAGTACCTGAAAGCAAAGGCAAAGTCAGACAAACTTATCCATGGGGTAACTGTCCATGTTCAAATAGTGGAACATGATCTCCAAGAGGATACAATAATGATCCAAAATACTGATGCATATATCATGGCCACTAAAATACAAGCGTGGATCCATGAGGAACATAAGTGTAAACATAGCCACATAAATACAAGGTGGATCTATGTCAAAACTGGAGAACATAGCCATAGAGAACAAGCTGGATCTATGTCTCATCAAGAGCCAAAAAGAGTGTGGCTCAGTCTTGCGCAACCCAGGCGATAACATAAATGAGGTGATGCTATCGAGGATCCCAAGGTCTTCATCCAAAAACAACCCAAGGTACAAACCTATCCATGCGAATAAATGAGTTGATGTCGAACATGGGAGGTATCGTTTGATTACCGGTCATTGATGTATACCGTTAACAAATGCGAGGGTGTCCACCAATAATGAAAATGGAACCCAAGGTACCTAGTACATTCAAGCAAGTGCGAATAAGTGGTCTTGCCGTCGAACACTTGAAGAATCCATCGGATAGGAGACATTGATGTATTCCCATCTATCCAATAGCGAGGGAAACTGCCACTAATGACTGCAATCCCCAAGGTACTAACCGAAACTCTAAACTTCATTCCCAGAGCACAAGGAGCTGAAGTCGATGGGAAGAAGTCCGTTGGAAGGGAGGCCTTAATGCATCCTCCATCATCCAACACGAGGGACACTCAAAAGGCATGAGCTGATTTGGAGTAGGACTAAACACATGATGAAACATACTGACACCAAGGAATGGCCGACACATGAGGTCAAGGCAACTGCAGAATGGCCGACACAGGTTATATCCTTGAACAGTGAGCACGACACAAGAGTGACTTAGGCAGCTTTGAACACAAAGAGACCACGATACATATCTGCAATGTAGGAGACATTAACAGATTCTCCATATGAGTGGAAAACTAACCAAATGGAGGAGTAGGAACTCTGAGATCAAGTTTACCCTAAGGCCAATGCTAGAACCCAACTTGTTTGATAGACTCAAAACAGGTGCTTTGTTCAAGGAGATAGTTGACTTGCTGCCATCATATTAAAAGATATTTTGACATTCTTCCCTTCCCTTTCCTTTTTCATTTTTTAACGAGCTTGACAAAGAACTAAAGCATGCTCGACGGTATTTTCATATTTAAGGAGTCTGAAAAACCTAGAAGAAAACTCCATACACCTATCCGTGGATTTTATATCGAGCCCGGATTGGTCTGTGCTCGGCGGTGTTTTCTTGCTTATAGAGTTGAAAAACTTAAACAGTCCTCTATACACCTATCCGTGGATTTTATATCGAGCCCGGATTGGTATGTGCTCGCTTGGTATTTTCATATTTAGAGAGTCTGAAAACCCTAAAGAGAGACTCCAAAGGTCCTTTTTCGTAAAGTTAGTCTCCTTCCCCGAAAAAGTGTAAAATGATGGAAGAAGAACTCTTCTAGCGCATACAAGAGTATACCTAGAGTATACCTTTTCCGTAAATTATCCACCAAGGCCCGGAAAAGGGGTAATTCTATACCTAAGTGGATGTCGGTTCAGTTATTTTAACGAGCCCGAAAAGACAACTATGCTCGGCAAACTTTTCCTATTTAAGGAGTCTGAAAAGGGCTTAAAAGAACTCCGTAGGGATCTTTTCCGTAAAGGTTTAACGAGTCCGGAAAAGTAAACTCATGACCTCCTTACTATTTTTAACGAGCTCAAAGGAGATAGGAAAATGCTCATAACTTCCTTACTGTTTTTAACGAGCTCGAAGGAAAGGTGGAAGAAATGCTCGTAACCTACTTACTGTTTTTAACGAGCTCGAAGTGAAGGTAGAAGAATGCTCGTAATGGGAGGAGACGAGTGTCAGGGACATGCAAAACTAGCTCCAAGCGCATGGAACAAAGCTATGCCTAATGCAAAGAACATGAACAGGATAAGGACACTCAGGGTGTGTCTCCTCCAGGTAAAAGGTGTCAAACTGCGTAGGCAAAATGATACATGGCTTAGCGGAAATGAGATTGGAGATGGAGGCTTATACAACGGGCTAAAAGCGTGGAAGCCGGCTTCAGGCTCATTAGCGCAAGCGGGATCATAATAGATGCATATGCAATTTGAACACAAAGATGGGAGCCTTATCAGGGATGGCCAGAAATATATGAGGAAGGAAGATATGAGGCTTCTTCTCAAAGTCATGGTAAATCTAAAAAGGCTCCCGAGCCTATGAGAAAAACTCAGCATGGGCACCAGAATGGCATAAGGGTGCTGACTAGGGTGACCCATGTTAGGTAGGCTCTGCTGTCGGACTGGTGCACAATGCATAAAGAGATGGCTAACACACCAATATCCAACAGGTTCGACCCTATGGCGAATTCGGATGGCAAAAGGTTCAAATGCAACATAACAGCGGGGAAGCCTAAACCTATATGCAAGGTTCCGAATATACCTGACATAGTCGTACAAGGTGTCGAAAAGGACCAGTAAGCAAGTATACATCCAGCTAAGAATCCTGTCTCCAAGAAACATTAGTACCGGGATCATATCTAAAACATATGTAAAGGAAAACCCGATACAAGTCACTATGGTAGAAATACTTTCAACTTCACTATCATCAACAACAGGCATAAATAAGGCAGAGTTTTCAAATGAAGACTCTATGGTACCTAAGCCCGAGGACTTACAATCAACAAGATCAACTTCAGGATGAAGATCAAAGTTGAAGGACATGATGGAGTCTGCAGAAACAAATTCATCATCATGGGAGTTGAACATTCTAGAAACAGAATCAAACTCAGCAGGAACACCGATTTGCGGATCTATAGGAGAGTCCAAAGACTCAACAGTAGGAAGATCAGACTTTAAGGTCAAACCGGGGCTGGACATGACTGCGACTGGATCAACATCCAAGTGAATAGAAGACTGTACCATAGACTCTAGGAAAACTTCATCGGAAGGAAGTATATCATCCCAGATAGAATACATATCTAAACATTCAGATGGAGGTGTCACTTGGTCAAAAGCTGGGACCAAGTCCCGAGAAGGTAAGCATGAACTCAGAGACTTCTTCTCAGTAGCAGTTGAACTCAAGGAACAATATGCCACATGAGGCGCATGTGACATAGTAGTGCCTAATGACGAGGGATCAGACTGGTCTACAGTTGGGTAATAAGGAGGATCAACGAATGCAAGCTGGTCGATGGTGACAATGTTTTCGTTATGAGGGAAATGCATCACACGAAAAAGCGTAGACACCACAGCATGCATAGCATAAACGTAATCACGCCCGAGGATCATATCAAAGTCCATAGGGTCCTTTAGAACCATAAAATCAACTAAGACTGTTTTTCCACCCAAGGTAACAGGTGCCTGACGGAGGAATCCGATCGGTTCACTAGGTCTTCTATCGAAGGTCAACGGCCAATTAACAGCTGGAATAATATTAGGGAAACCCAAATCTCTCCAAGCATAAGCGGATAAGATACTAACAGAAGCACCTTCATCAACAATGCATCGATCAACCGTATGGTTCCCGATATCAACCTTTATCTGGAAAGGTGTCGAAGAAGGAAGGCGAGGCTCGGCTAGACTATTCCAATCAAAGGAAACAATCCTAGGGCTTGGTAGGGGTTCACATGGCACAGATGAAGTGCCCCCTTTTTCAGGAACATCCAAACTGGAAATGCAGAAGACTTCAGTAGTAGGTGCATCAATCTCTGAAGGACTGATGGGATCGGTCGAAGATTGCATCGATTCAATCACTTCACTCTCCGAAGGAAGAGTGGGGTCGACCAAAGATTGCATTGGTTCAACCACTTTATCAACCAAAGGTTGATCTGACTGCAGGGAATCTATAGACAACTCAGGACCAGAGGTTCCTTCAGACATGGACCACACTCTCCGTGCCTCTGGAATGGCAGGGCATCGGTGAGTAAGGTGATCTCCCTTACAAAGTTTACAAGGGAACTTTGGTTTTCGTCCTATAGGTTTAGACTCCTTTACAACGTCAGTACTTTCAGCATGACTAGCATTGGCTGACAGCTTGCCCCCAGCATGACTCACAGAGGCTGGTTGCTCAGAAGCAGAAGACTTTTGAACTAAGGACCACACTTTTTGCACTTCTGGAAGTACAGGGCACAAGTAAGTAAGGTGGTCTCCCTCGCAAAACTTACAAGGGAACTTAAGCTTCTGTTTGTTGGGTTTGTCGACAATGTCAACTCCCTCAGCATGAATTGCAGTGGCTGATCTGGTGTCTCCAGTATGACTCACAGGAACTGGTGACTTGTCATTAATATGACTAGCAGTGATCAATGACGTGTCCTCAACATGACTGACAGTGGTTGAAGACAAACTTTCAGTATGATTTTCAGTGACTAAAAGTTTTCTCCCAGCATGACCTCCAGAGGTTGGGTGGGTGCCCCCTGCATGATCTGCAGAGGCAGGGTGCTTGCCCCCTTGTTTTGGCATCTTCTTCCTATTCTTCCCCCGTCTATTCCTTTTAGACTGCTGGTTACTAGTATTGCTACTTTCACCACATGAGGTAGAAGGAGGAGGAGAAGATGTTACTGGCAAAGGAGGCACAGGGTTCTGATGCTCTTGATTTGAGGTGCTCACAAAAGAAGCGTCAGGAGCATGCAAGGCATTCGGAGTGGAAAACAACCAAACCGGCAGCCCAATAGTGAATCCAGGAAGATTCAGAGTAGCCATTAAGGGAGCACCAATGTTTCCAATGAATGGAACAACACAAGGATCCCCCGGAACAGGGGTACCTTGATTGGCACTCGCCGGAATGCTAGACATAGTTTCTCGCTCAAATGAACAAGAAGTTCCCTAAGGCAAACTAAAAACAAGTAGCACAAAGAGCACACCACTAAAAAAAAATGTCCTAAGTAAATCAAACCAGGCAAACAGATGCCTTCCGGAGAAGAGTCTGGGATGATGAGGGCCCAGAACAGATCAACGAAGGATGAAGGACAGTTACCCGGGGTCCACAATACAATGACTAAGGGTGCAAGCGCTGGAATCACCCAACCGCCCTCCCAAAGACCTGCAAGGGATTTCCTCCCACGTCTGTCCTGGGTACAGCGGATATACCCTCCGCTGTCACCTGTGTATGAACCTAGAGTCTGATACTAAGGATACCACAACACCAAAAACTCCTGGGGGAACAGTCACCGGTCGAATCAGAAAGCGTGGGCAGGGTAGCTAAGCCCGAAACTCGAAAGAGTCCCCAATACGCAATCCGATCCTGGCGTATGCTCGAACAGAAAGTAGGAGGGGTATTCCCACAAACTGATCTCACATTGACCTACTGCATATGCTCCCAGGCAAATTTTGAGTGAGGTGGGTTTGCCTAATGATAGTCTCACTACGATTTTTGCGCAATGTGTGATCTTGGGTGGTTTAAGGTGTTTTAAACCCAAGATCCTAACCAAAACTAGTTGGTGTAGTGTAACCTAGAAAAGAAAATGTTGCTAGTTCATTTTATTAGAGTTCATTTTAAAGGTTACTTGATTACTCAAAAAGGTAGTGGGTGTGTGAGAGTGGTTATAATAGAAATAGAGTACTGAAAATGAAATATTTACCACCAAACAAATCTTTTTCTGTTCAATGCAAGTCTTAAAATTCTGATCTAGGATGCATGTGCAAATGCAATTTTTTAATCTTTTGAATGCAAAAAGGGTAAAAATAAAGTCTAAATGTATAAAAATAAACTCAAAACCTAAAAATGCAGCTACTCAAACCAAAAAGTATGCAAAAGAAAACTTGTTCTTTTTGATGCAAAGCACTCTAAAATCTTTTAAGCCACTTGCAAGGTACTCTATTTAGAAAATGAATTAAAATTCTTTATGCTTTTCAAAGGTAAGAAACAAAAACTGAAACTAACCTACTATCAAAGCAAAGCAAAGAAACTTTCAGGTTCTCTTTATGAAACAGTAAAAGCTACCAAATATGACTTTCAAATTCTTATTGATGTAAGCATGCCAAACATTGGGAAAAGAGTACAAAAACTACTTTTAGACCCAAACGAAGCAAATGACCTACGAAGAAGTATGGTTTGGTAAAGTCAGGTCTGCACGTAAACAATGCAAACAAGGTCTTGAACAACAGCCAAAACACTTGAGCTTTCACTACAAAAGAAAAACTAAAAGCATAAGGGAGGACAAGAAACCAACCTAAAAGAGAAATTTCACTCAAATAGATACAAACAGGGTCAAAAAGACTCAAGAGGTTTCAAATCCAGTGGAAATGGGGCAAGCAAGTTCAATCAGACTCAAATTAGGGTACAAAACACCAAACAGGTCCACAACCTCCCAACTTAAGTCAACAAACCCCAAAAATTTCCAAACAAGCCCAAAATGATCAAAAGAGGTTCAAATCATGAATGTAGGATCAATACAAGGATGGGAGACCACTTACAGGGATTTAACACAGACCTAAGGTCATCAGGGACCCCAAAAAATGCAGCCACAACCCCTAGATTTGGGTCCACAACCCAAAAACTCAAAAAATCAAACCCAGATTTTGGGCGCTACTGTGTATGAAGGAAACTAGCGCTCATAGCAGTATGGGCGCTACTGTGTATGAAGGAAACTAGCGCTCATAGCAGTATGGGCGCTACTGTGTGGTACAAACAGTAGTGTACAAAAAAAAAAGTCTAAAAAACGAGGTTAAAACCCCCAAACTGGGTCCACAAAGGTTTGCAAGGGCTGGGAAGGGTCTGTAACAAGCCCAGGAGGGTCAAACAGAGCCTACTAACTGATCCTAATCAAGAAAATGAACAAAGACCATCAAACAAGACTGAAGAAATGACCTTGGATACCCCTAAGAAGTTAGGCTTTCCCCAGCGGAGTCGCCATTCTGTTGTGGGGAAAATGCACCTATAGTTCAGGGGAGAAACTACCAACTTACGGTGATAAAGATAGACTTACAAGCATTCTGCAAGTACAACAAATAAATGAAGAGATTAGGGTTTAGATATGTAGGAACCGCATTCAGAAGGTTGATCCTAGCTTTGCTTCCCTCGCTCTTCAATGCTTATCCAATGTCGCAATGCCCAGACCTGCAAAACAACTTGATACCTTTCTCAAATACATTTGACTACATATATAATACTGATATCTATAATAGAAGAAGACATCAAACTATAATCAAACAGTAATCAAATCTGAGACACATTAATAGGTCATATTTGGAAAGAGAAGAACGTCTGATCTTTATTAATGAATGAAAGCAAGTACATACAATTATACCTTCCTTCAAGCTTGGCACTTCACGAAACCTAGATTCAAGATCTCCTGCTTCCGTTCTCCAAGGATCCCAGCCTCTAAGCAATTGTACTAGGGTTTACCAAAACTGAAGCACAAGAGAGGGGGATGAAGGTCTCCATTCCTCCAGCATAACTTTGCAATTAGGCTTGCTCCTCTCACATGACCCTTCTACCCTCCTTATATAGTCACTGAGGAAGAGGAAAAGAAGTTACAACCGCTCAAGAGGTTTCCCAACCAACTTAACTTACTCGAATTTCGAGATTTTGACCAAAACAAGAGTGTACCCTACTCTACAGTATACAAATTCGCGTACATATGGCAATGGGCGCTACTTTGAATGAGACAAAGTCGCGTACACACGCTACTATTATAACAATAGAGTCGCGCTCATAGTGAAAAATGGCCAAAAACAGGCTTTTCTGCTCATTTTCAGGAGATAGTTTGGTCTGGAAAAATGTTCCTAAGGGTCATATACATCAAATGGGTCAAGAATGAGGTAATTTCAACCATTTTTAGTGTCCCAAATGACTCCTCCATCCACAATTGTCCTGTTGTGTGACTGAACTTGATCTCAAGAAGTGTCGTCATGCGACCAAGGGAAACAAGTGTCGTCACGGACGGAGAGGTGTCATTTCAAGCTATAACAGATGCCCCCTAATGTATGAGGTCAGAGGGAGTACGGGAAACGATGGCCGAAATACATTATAAAAAATAAAAAAGAGTTGAATCGTGGAGGAACGGAGAAACCAAGAATCATAGGCTCAAATGAAGTACCTGAAAGCAAAGGCAAAGTCAGACAAACTTATCCATGGGGTAACTGTCCATGTTCAAATAGTGGAACATGATCTCCAAGAGGATACAATAATGATCCAAAATACTGATGCATATATCATGGCCACTAAAATACAAGCGTGGATCCATGAGGAACATAAGTGTAAACATAGCCACATAAATACAAGGTGGATCTATGTCAAAACTGGAGAACATAGCCATAGAGAACAAGCTGGATCTATGTCTCATCAAGAGCCAAAAAGAGTGTGGCTCAGTCTTGCGCAACCCAGGCGATAACATAAATGAGGTGATGCTATCGAGGATCCCAAGGTCTTCATCCAAAAACAACCCAAGGTACAAACCTATCCATGCGAATAAATGAGTTGATGTCGAACATGGGAGGTATCGTTTGATTACCGGTCATTGATGTATACCGTTAACAAATGCGAGGGTGTCCACCAATAATGAAAATGGAACCCAAGGTACCTAGTACATTCAAGCAAGTGCGAATAAGTGGTCTTGCCGTCGAACACTTGAAGAATCCATCGGATAGGAGACATTGATGTATTCCCATCTATTCAATAGCGAGGGAAACTGCCACTAATGACTGCAATCCCCAAGGTACTAACCGAAACTCTAAACTTCATTCCCAGAGCACAAGGAGCTGAAGTCGATGGGAAGAAGTCCGTTGGAAGGGAGGCCTTAATGCATCCTCCATCATCCAACACGAGGGACACTCAAAAGGCATGAGCTGATTTGGAGTAGGACTAAACACATGATGAAACATACTGACACCAAGGAATGGCCGACACATGAGGTCAAGGCAACTGCAGAATGGCCGACACAGGTTATATCCTTGAACAGTGAGCACGACACAAGAGTGACTTAGGCAGCTTTGAACACAAAGAGACCACGATACATATCTGCAATGTAGGAGACATTAACAGATTCTCCATATGAGTGGAAAACTAACCAAATGGAGGAGTAGGAACTCTGAGATCAAGTTTACCCTAAGGCCAATGCTAGAACCCAACTTGTTTGATAGACTCAAAACAGGTGCTTTGTTCAAGGAGATAGTTGACTTGCTGCCATCATATTAAAAGATATTTTGACATTCTTCCCTTCCCTTTCCTTTTTCATTTTTTAACGAGCTTGACAAAGAACTAAAGCATGCTCGACGGTATTTTCATATTTAAGGAGTCTGAAAAACCTAGAAGAAAACTCCATACACCTATCCGTGGATTTTATATCGAGCCCGGATTGGTCTGTGCTCGGCGGTGTTTTCTTGCTTATAGAGTTGAAAAACTTAAACAGTCCTCTATACACCTATCCGTGGATTTTATATCGAGCCCGGATTGGTATGTGCTCGCTTGGTATTTTCATATTTAGAGAGTCTGAAAACCCTAAAGAGAGACTCCAAAGGTCCTTTTTCGTAAAGTTAGTCTCCTTCCCCGAAAAAGTGTAAAATGATGGAAGAAGAACTCTTCTAGCGCATACAAGAGTATACCTAGAGTATACCTTTTCCGTAAATTATCCACCAAGGCCCGGAAAAGGGGTAATTCTATACCTAAGTGGATGTCGGTTCAGTTATTTTAACGAGCCCGAAAAGACAACTATGCTCGGCAAACTTTTCCTATTTAAGGAGTCTGAAAAGGGCTTAAAAGAACTCCGTAGGGATCTTTTCCGTAAAGGTTTAACGAGTCCGGAAAAGTAAACTCATGACCTCCTTACTATTTTTAACGAGCTCAAAGGAGATAGGAAAATGCTCATAACTTCCTTACTGTTTTTAACGAGCTCGAAGGAAAGGTGGAAGAAATGCTCGTAACCTACTTACTGTTTTTAACGAGCTCGAAGTGAAGGTAGAAGAATGCTCGTAATGGGAGGAGACGAGTGTCAGGGACATGCAAAACTAGCTCCAAGCGCATGGAACAAAGCTATGCCTAATGCAAAGAACATGAACAGGATAAGGACACTCAGGGTGTGTCTCCTCCAGGTAAAAGGTGTCAAACTGCGTAGGCAAAATGATACATGGCTTAGCGGAAATGAGATTGGAGATGGAGGCTTATACAACGGGCTAAAAGCGTGGAAGCCGGCTTCAGGCTCATTAGCGCAAGCGGGATCATAATAGATGCATATGCAATTTGAACACAAAGATGGGAGCCTTATCAGGGATGGCCAGAAATATATGAGGAAGGAAGATATGAGGCTTCTTCTCAAAGTCATGGTAAATCTAAAAAGGCTCCCGAGCCTATGAGAAAAACTCAGCATGGGCACCAGAATGGCATAAGGGTGCTGACTAGGGTGACCCATGTTAGGTAGGCTCTGCTGTCGGACTGGTGCACAATGCATAAAGAGATGGCTAACACACCAATATCCAACAGGTTCGACCCTATGGCGAATTCGGATGGCAAAAGGTTCAAATGCAACATAACAGCGGGGAAGCCTAAACCTATATGCAAGGTTCCGAATATACCTGACATAGTCGTACAAGGTGTCGAAAAGGACCAGTAAGCAAGTATACATCCAGCTAAGAATCCTGTCTCCAAGAAACATTAGTACCGGGATCATATCTAAAACATATGTAAAGGAAAACCCGATACAAGTCACTATGGTAGAAATACTTTCAACTTCACTATCATCAACAACAGGCATAAATAAGGCAGAGTTTTCAAATGAAGACTCTATGGTACCTAAGCCCGAGGACTTACAATCAACAAGATCAACTTCAGGATGAAGATCAAAGTTGAAGGACATGATGGAGTCTGCAGAAACAAATTCATCATCATGGGAGTTGAACATTCTAGAAACAGAATCAAACTCAGCAGGAACACCGATTTGCGGATCTATAGGAGAGTCCAAAGACTCAACAGTAGGAAGATCAGACTTTAAGGTCAAACCGGGGCTGGACATGACTGCGACTGGATCAACATCCAAGTGAATAGAAGACTGTACCATAGACTCTAGGAAAACTTCATCGGAAGGAAGTATATCATCCCAGATAGAATACATATCTAAACATTCAGATGGAGGTGTCACTTGGTCAAAAGCTGGGACCAAGTCCCGAGAAGGTAAGCATGAACTCAGAGACTTCTTCTCAGTAGCAGTTGAACTCAAGGAACAATATGCCACATGAGGCGCATGTGACATAGTAGTGCCTAATGACGAGGGATCAGACTGGTCTACAGTTGGGTAATAAGGAGGATCAACGAATGCAAGCTGGTCGATGGTGACAATGTTTTCGTTATGAGGAAAATGCATCACACGAAAAAGCGTAGACACCACAGCATGCATAGCATAAACGTAATCACGCCCGAGGATCATATCAAAGTCCATAGGGTCCTTTAGAACCATAAAATCAACTAAGACTATTTTTCCACCCAAGGTAACAGGTGCCTGACGGAGGAATCCGATCGGTTCACTAGGTCTTCTATCGAAGGTCAACGGCCAATTAACAGCTGGAATAATATTAGGGAAACCCAAATCTCTCCAAGCATAAGCGGATAAGATACTAACAGAAGCACCTTCATCAACAATGCATCGATCAACCGTATGGTTCCCGATATCAACCTTTATCTGGAAAGGTGTCGAAGAAGGAAGGCGAGGCTCGGCTAGACTATTCCAATCAAAGGAAACAATCCTAGGGCTTGGTAGGGGTTCACATGGCACAGATGAAGTGCCCCCTTTTTCAGGAACATCCAAACTGGAAATGCAGAAGACTTCAGTAGTAGGTGCATCAATCTCTGAAGGACTGATGGGATCGGTCGAAGATTGCATCGATTCAATCACTTCACTCTCCGAAGGAAGAGTGGGGTCGACCAAAGATTGCATTGGTTCAACCACTTTATCAACCAAAGGTTGATCTGACTGCAGGGAATCTATAGACAACTCAGGACCAGAGGTTCCTTCAGACATGGACCACACTCTCCGTGCCTCTGGAATGGCAGGGCATCGGTGAGTAAGGTGATCTCCCTTACAAAGTTTACAAGGGAACTTTGGTTTTCATCCTATAGGTTTAGACTCCTTTACAACGTCAGTACTTTCAGCATGACTAGCATTGGCTGACAGCTTGCCCCCAGCATGACTCACAGAGGCTGGTTGCTCAGAAGCAGAAGACTTTTGAACTAAGGACCACACTTTTTGCACTTCTGGAAGTACAGGGCACAAGTAAGTAAGGTGGTCTCCCTCGCAAAACTTACAAGGGAACTTAAGCTTCTGTTTGTTGGGTTTGTCGACAATGTCAACTCCCTCAGCATGACTTGCAGTGGCTGATCTGGTGTCTCCAGTATGACTCACAGGAACTGGTGACTTGTCATTAATATGACTAGCAGTGATCAATGACGTGTCCTCAACATGACTGACAGTGGTTGAAGACAAACTTTCAGTATGATTTTCAGTGACTAAAAGTTTTCTCCCAGCATGACCTCCAGAGGTTGGGTGGGTGCCCCCTGCATGATCTGCAGAGGCAGGGTGCTTGCCCCCTTGTTTTGGCATCTTCTTCCTATTCTTCCCCCGTCTATTCCTTTTAGACTGCTGGTTACTAGTATTGCTACTTTCACCACATGAGGTAGAAGGAGGAGGAGAAGATGTTACTGGCAAAGGAGGCACAGGGTTCTGATGCTCTTGATTTGAGGTGCTCACAAAAGAAGCGTCAGGAGCATGCAAGGCATTCGGAGTGGAAAACAACCAAACCGGCAGCCCAATAGTGAATCCAGGAAGATTCAGAGTAGCCATTAAGGGAGCACCAATGTTTCCAATGAATGGAACAACACAAGGATCCCCCGGAACAGGGGTACCTTGATTGGCACTCGCCGGAATGCTAGACATAGTTTCTCGCTCAAATGAACAAGAAGTTCCCTAAGGCAAACTAAAAACAAGTAGCACAAAGAGCACACCACTAAAAAAAAATGTCCTAAGTAAATCAAACCAGGCAAACAGATGCCTTCCGGAGAAGAGTCTGGGATGATGAGGGCCCAGAACAGATCAACGAAGGATGAAGGACAGTTACCCGGGGTCCACAATACAATGACTAAGGGTGCAAGCGCTGGAATCACCCAACCGCCCTCCCAAAGACCTGCAAGGGATTTCCTCCCACGTCTGTCCTAGGTACAGCGGATATACCCTCCGCTGTCACCTGTGTATGAACCTAGAGTCTGATACTAAGGATACCACAACACCAAAAACTCCTGGGGGAACAGTCACCGGTCGAATCAGAAAGCGTGGGCAGGGTAGCTAAGCCCGAAACTCGAAAGAGTCCCCAATACGCAATCCGATCCTGGCGTATGCTCGAACAGAAAGTAGGAGGGGTATTCCCACAAACTGATCTCACATTGACCTACTGCATATGCTCCCAGGCAAATTTTGAGTGAGGTGGGTTTGCCTAATGATAGTCTCACTACGATTTTTGCGCAATGTGTGATCTTGGGTGGTTTAAGGTGTTTTAAACCCAAGATCCTAACCAAAACTAGTTGGTGTAGTGTAACCTAGAAAAGAAAATGTTGCTAGTTCATTTTATTAGAGTTCATTTTAAAGGTTACTTGATTACTCAAAAAGGTAGTGGGTGTGTGAGAGTGGTTATAATAGAAATAGAGTACTGAAAATGAAATATTTACCACCAAACAAATCTTTTTCTGTTCAATGCAAGTCTTAAAATTCTGATCTAGGATGCATGTGCAAATGCAATTTTTTAATCTTTTGAATGCAAAAAGGGTAAAAATAAAGTCTAAATGTATAAAAATAAACTCAAAACCTAAAAATGCAGCTACTCAAACCAAAAAGTATGCAAAAGAAAACTTGTTCTTTTTGATGCAAAGCACTCTAAAATCTTTTAAGCCACTTGCAAGGTACTCTATTTAGAAAATGAATTAAAATTCTTTATGCTTTTCAAAGGTAAGAAACAAAAACTGAAACTAACCTACTATCAAAGCAAAGCAAAGAAACTTTCAGGTTCTCTTTATGAAACAGTAAAAGCTACCAAATATGACTTTCAAATTCTTATTGATGTAAGCATGCCAAACATTGGGAAAAGAGTACAAAAACTACTTTTAGACCCAAACGAAGCAAATGACCTACGAAGAAGTATGGTTTGGTAAAGTCAGGTCTGCACGTAAACAATGCAAACAAGGTCTTGAACAACAGCCAAAACACTTGAGCTTTCACTACAAAAGAAAAACTAAAAGCATAAGGGAGGACAAGAAACCAACCTAAAAGAGAAATTTCACTCAAATAGATACAAACAGGGTCAAAAAGACTCAAGAGGTTTCAAATCCAGTGGAAATGGGGCAAGCAAGTTCAATCAGACTCAAATTAGGGTACAAAACACCAAACAGGTCCACAACCTCCCAACTTAAGTCAACAAACCCCAAAAATTTCCAAACAAGCCCAAAATGATCAAAAGAGGTTCAAATCATGAATGTAGGATCAATACAAGGATGGGAGACCACTTACAGGGATTTAACACAGACCTAAGGTCATCAGGGACCCCCAAAAAATGCAGCCACAACCCCTAGATTTGGGTCCACAAACCCAAAAACTCAAAAAATCAAACCCAGATTTTGGGCGCTACTGTGTATGAAGGAAACTAGCGCTCATAGCAGTATGGGCGCTACTGTGTATGAAGGAAACTAGCGCTCATAGCAGTATGGGCGCTACTGTGTGGTACAAACAGTAGTGTACAAAAAAAAAAGTCTAAAAAAACGGGGTTAAAACCCCCAAACTGGGTCCACAAAGGTTTGCAAGGGCTGGGAAGGGTCTGTAACAAGCCCAGGAGGGTCAAACAGAGCCTACTAACTGATCCTAATCAAGAAAATGAACAAAGACCATCAAACAAGACTGAAGAAATGACCTTGGATACCCCTAAGTAGTTAGGCTTTCCCCAGCGGAGTCGCCATTCTGTTGTGGGGAAAATGCACCTATAGTTCAGGGGAGAAACTACCAACTTACGGTGATAAAGATAGACTTACAAGCATTCTGCAAGTACAACAAATAAATGAAGAGATTAGGGTTTAGATATGTAGGAACCGCATTCAGAAGGTTGATCCTAGCTTTGCTTCCCTCGCTCTTCAATGCTTATCCAATGTCGCAATGCCCAGACCTGCAAAACAACTTGATACCTTTCTCAAATACATTTGACTACATATATAATACTGATATCTATAATAGAAGAAGACATCAAACTATAATCAAACAGTAATCAAATCTGAGACACATTAATAGGTCATATTTGGAAAGAGAAGAACGTCTGATCTTTATTAATGAATGAAAGCAAGTACATACAATTATACCTTCCTTCAAGCTTGGCACTTCACGAAACCTAGATTCAAGATCTCCTGCTTCCGTTCTCCAAGGATCCCAGCCTCTAAGCAATTGTACTAGGGTTTACCAAAACTGAAGCACAAGAGAGGGGGATGAAGGTCTCCATTCCTCCAGCATAACTTTGCAATTAGGCTTGCTCCTCTCACATGACCCTTCTACCCTCCTTATATAGTCACTGAGGAAGAGGAAAAGAAGTTACAACCGCTCAAGAGGTTTCCCAACCAACTTAACTTACTCGAATTTCGAGATTTTGACCAAAACAAGAGTGTACCCTACTCTACAGTATACAAATTCGCGTACATATGGCAATGGGCGCTACTTTGAATGAGACAAAGTCGCGTACACACGCTACTATTATAACAATAGAGTCGCGCTCATAGTGAAAAATGGCCAAAAACAGGCTTTTCTGCTCATTTTCAGGAGATAGTTTGGTCTGGAAAAATGTTCCTAAGGGTCATATACATCAAATGGGTCAAGAATGAGGTAATTTCAACCATTTTTAGTGTCCCAAATGACTCCTCCATCCACAATTGTCCTGTTGTGTGACTGAACTTGATCTCAAGAAGTGTCGTCATGCGACCAAGGGAAACAAGTGTCGTCACGGACGGAGAGGTGTCATTTCAAGCTATAACAGATGCCCCCTAATGTATGAGGTCAGAGGGAGTACGGGAAACGATGGCCGAAATACATTATAAAAAATAAAAAAGAGTTGAATCGTGGAGGAACGGAGAAACCAAGAATCATAGGCTCAAATGAAGTACCTGAAAGCAAAGGCAAAGTCAGACAAACTTATCCATGGGGTAACTGTCCATGTTCAAATAGTGGAACATGATCTCCAAGAGGATACAATAATGATCCAAAATACTGATGCATATATCATGGCCACTAAAATACAAGCGTGGATCCATGAGGAACATAAGTGTAAACATAGCCACATAAATACAAGGTGGATCTATGTCAAAACTGGAGAACATAGCCATAGAGAACAAGCTGGATCTATGTCTCATCAAGAGCCAAAAAGAGTGTGGCTCAGTCTTGCGCAACCCAGGCGATAACATAAATGAGGTGATGCTATCGAGGATCCCAAGGTCTTCATCCAAAAACAACCCAAGGTACAAACCTATCCATGCGAATAAATGTCTTCTTCAATGACTTGTGCTAGTAATCTGTATATCGCATAGGTCAACTATTACAAAACCAAGTTATACATACCTCGAAAGTAGATCTTCTATGTAATCCATGACAATGGATGAATCCTTGTCTTCATGTCACCATGATCATATGTTCTTGAAGTAGAACATGATTTGTCTTTCTTGGTGTACCTTTTTTATGTTAGCAGACAACATAAACCTCATACAACACCATAATGCATTAGTACAATCATAAGTGTCAACACCCTAACCAATGAATAGCTTCTATCATGCATTCATAATTTTATTAAGGTGATATGACAAGTCTAAAATCAAGATTGTACTAACCGTAATAACATGAAGACAAACATACCATAAACTTAATCATGAACAAATCTCAAAACATACCTCGATGAGTCATACCTGTCGAGATCACTTGTAATCTCCTTATGTAAGGCCTTAGCCTCATCTCCCTCTAAAACAGGAACTGCTTCACTTATGCAGGTGACCAATCCATCTTCTTCTAGGATTAACCCAATCCACTTGATTGGAAAGAACTGGACCTGGAGCTAGATATGGGTTTGTCAGAGAAACCCCAAAAATTCAAACTTCCGAAAGGATAGAAATATGCGCCTTGATGAGCTGATCAAACTGGTATATTCAGAATTTGAAAACTGCAAAGTTTCACTCCTCAATTTTGCCTTTGAAACTTCTGGATTCACTGGACGTGACCCTGAACTGGGGTTTGATGAAGCCCACTCTTCTGCCCAATAAAAATGTTTGATCCAAATCTCTAAGCTTCTATTTTCTGAGGAGCTTCCAGCCGTGGTCACAGAATTCAAAAATTCCCATTTTTACAGAAGCCCTAATTTTCCACTTTTCTGATCAAAGTCCCGAACTAGGGTTTGATCAAGCCCGGCCTTCTGCCCAACCAAAAATTCTGATCTTGGTCTCTAAATTTTTATTTTGATGAGTAGCATTCATCCGTGGTCTCTGATTACAAAAATTCCAACTTTCTCCAAAGCCCTAAATTCCGGAAGCCATGAATGAAGGTACTCAAAAATAATTCTTGTTTTGACAGAAATATGTACCTGATTGTTTCTGGTGTAACTCCGAACTTTTCAGTCCATAGGGTCTGAAAAAGTTTCCTGAGATAGCCTGACAGGTCTGACCTCAATTGGATTCTCTGAGAGAGAGTTATGCCAAATGTCGCAACGTGACCTGTTTTGGGATAAAACAGGAGAGCGAACTTGTATGGCGTGCCACGTGTCACTATTTGAACTTCGGCCTCTGAAAACTTTTCTTGAGATAGCTAGGCCTGTTATCTTTCCATCCTGACATGTCTGACCTCAATTGGACTCTCTGAGAGATAGTTATACCAAGTGTCACAACGTGACCTGTTTATGGGATAATGCAGGAGAGCGCACTTGTACGGCGTGCCACGTGTCACTGGTTCATCTTCGGCCTCTGTAAAAATTTTCTGAGATAGTGCAGTTTGTGTACTACCTATCAATTTTTACAAAATTTTATTTGGAGATTCCTAGCCCAAGTTATGACCTTTTTCCCAAGGTCACCTGATTTTGACTCAGATCTCGAAGAGGCAGAAACCCTATATTGTACAGATCATAAATCACAAAGTACAACGAATTAGAGGTTGTCCTTTGGACACAAGGTACCTGGAGATTTAATATTATTTTTGTAACAATTTCAGATCTGAAAACTTCTCCAAAACGGATTTATAGCGAAAGTACTACGACGACTGGTTTTTACTATATCAAGCCCTAGCATCATAAGTGCAACAAGTGTCATACATGCCATATCATGCCTTCTTTCAGGCTAGCTCTGATACCATGTTAAATTTTCTGAATTTACTTCAATCTGATCTAGGATCTTAACTGAGAGAACAACATGTACAGCATATCTACAGCATATCATTCATGGAGACAATAATGCAAGCACACAAGAGACACAAAGATTTACTTGGGGAAAACCATAAAGGTGAAAAACCCCAATAACTTCCTCAGAGATAGATAGAGAAATGATACAACCAACCATGAGAGATAGACATAACCTAGCAGCAGATCCTCCTCCTCCATAAGTGCGCCACTCCTCCTTGAGTGCATGTGTGAGAAGTGAGTAAGTAAATAGAGTGCCTCCCGCACTCTATTTATACTTGACTTGACTTGCCTTTTTACCTAACTCATGTAGGCTCGAACTTAACCACATAACATAATGCTGACTGGGCCGACCCCCAATAGGGTGGTCTAATAACCCTTTGACCCACATGGCCGACCCCCAATAGGGTGGTCTAATAACCATTTGACCCACACGACTTATATAGGGCCGACCCCAAACAAGGTGGTCTAATAACCCATCAAGTATAAGTTACGACAGTTACAATATAAATGACGACACTTCCGTATAGAGGAATAATAACATCTCTATAGGAATACAATATACATATATGTGAAATACATTCCGAAGTTACATATACATCAACAGTATCACCTTCTAGTAGCCTGCACGGTACTTCTAGTACCTCAGCCCCACCTTTATTTAACCATCCCGGAGATAGTGCCACAGCACCTCCACGTCAACCTAGCGCAAGAAGGATGGGTGATGACATGAAGCTACCAACCTTTAGAGGAACAGGGCTAGAAGACCCTGAGCAGCACTGGTTTCTATGTGAAGCCATCTGGACGATTAAGCAAATTAATGATGATGCTGTTAAGCTGGTTTAGTTAGCAACCACACTAAGAGAGAGAGCCTTAACTTGGTTTATGAAATACTCAGCAGCACAGAATAGGACGCTTGCTGAGGTAAGAAATGCTATGATTAAAGAATTCAAGAAACCTAAATCAGAATCACAGTGCATAACAGAACTCAAAGACATAAAACAGTTACCCACAGAGTCAGTATGGGACTTTGACCAGAAGTTCAAATCCTTGATAGATCAAGTAAGCTTTGAGTTTGCACCACAGCAGCATAAGGAATGGTTCATTGCTGCGCTGCTTCCTCACATTAGACTTCCTCTTATGCAATAGAATCTCACCACACAAGAACAAGCTCTAGAGATGGCTATGAAACTAGAAGCTTCACCAATTGCAGGAACAAGCAACGATGTTGCGCAGTTGCAGAACCAGTTAGCAAACCTAACCTTGCAAGTGCATGATATTAAGAAAGGAAAGGATGTTAAAGAAGAAATTTGGTGTACAAAATGTAGAGCACAAGGTCATTCAAAGGACCATTGTCCCGTTTTCATAGAATATATTGTGACTGGAGCACCTAACCCTTTACCACAGGCTCAGGGGCCTTGGTGTGAAATATATAGAACTAGAGGTCACAAACCACAAGAATGTCACTTGTTACAAAAATATGTACAAACTCCAAAGAATTTATATTGCAATTTATGTAAATCAGTAGGCCATGATGAGAACAATTGTAGAGCATATGAGCTTATGATAGAAAGAAAACATGATGCTTATAGAGTACAGTCAGAACCACAAGGACCCACATCAGAGCCGCACTATGACCCAGCTCGGGAAGACAGAGGAGGAAATTACAGGGGCAGTGGACGCGCAACAGGTTTTGGTCGTGGAAGAGGACAGGTCACTTGTTATAACTGCGGAGCTCAAGGCCATTATGCAAGGGATTGCCAAAATCCTACAACTCTCTGCAGATACTGTAAATCTTATGATCATGTCATCGAAGAATGCCCTCAGTTGATGGCCAAGATGCAAGAAAAGAAGCCACAGGTTAACCAAAACATTCAGTTGATTGCAGCAGAAAAAAGAGAACCAGATCCTACAGTTAATATAGTGACGCGCAGTGGAGCAACTACTGGTGCGATAGAGTCGCGAACTGGGAAGCCAGCGACGCAATGGGTGCGCCGCGCTAATATTAAACCAACCCCGCTTGATCTACAGAAGCAAAAAGAAGCATTCAAGCAAGCTCAAGAGTATTTCTCAGATCCACAAGCTTCAAGCTCTGTCGCAATTCCGCATAATGATATCAGACTGCATGTGCCATGTCAAGAGAACCTGGTGCGAGAGCAGGCCACCACATCCAGAAGGTCTGATGAGGAGGATGCACTAGGCAGTGTTCGTGCTTTCTTGAGAAACTGCTTAAAGTTGTTGCGCAATGAAAAAGCAACTATGGAGATCCAACACTTGTTGGATCAGTGTCAACAATCTGCTTCGATGAATACACCGCAGCGTGTTGTTCATCAGATTGGGAGTCATAGTAGAACTGGAAGAGAGATGAGACTCACAGCGCAGATTGGAGCATTTGAAATGGACGAAGTCATTTTGGATTTAGGCTCAGAAGTTAATGTTCTCACCATGCAGACATGGGAACAGATGGGTAGCCCTCAGCTTACCAGATCTCCTATCCAGCTAAGACTTGCAAATCAGCAACGAGTTTCTCCATTGGGAAAATTACCCAATGTACCCATTGACATTGAGGGAGTAAGCAGTTCTGCAGACTTCGAAGTAATCAAAATTCTAGATGACAGTAGACCTTACCCAACACTTTTAGGCATAGACTAGGCATTTGATAATTTGGCTATCATTAATTTGAAGAAAATACAAATGACCTTTGAGGATGAGCAGATTAGGGTCATTGCACCACTTGATCCCCTTCACGGATCACGGTATATAGAACCCATTCGAGCAGAAGAAGAAGCGCGCCACATGGAAAGTTTGTACCAGATGACTGCTAGTCATAATGATTATGTCAATCCCACAGCGGACGGCCATATCAGCTAGCGATGCGATAGCTCGTGCACATCAGATTTGGTAGCAGGATTGGAAAACTGGCAGAATCGTTTACATGAAGTTTCTGCAAGGCGTTGTGCCATGATGACTAAATCCATTCGATGGATTGGCACAGAATTGAGTAACACCCCAATCTTTGATGGTTTAACTGAAGTAAGTGAATTCATACATGCATATGAACAACAAATCCTAGATGAGCAGTGCATACAAGCATTGGATGTAGCACTGCGCGCTACACCCGCAAGATGGTGGGGTGCGCATAGAAAAAATATTGACACATGGAAAGACTGTCGCAGATTGATACTGCACAGATTTCAGGAAACTACAGCAGGAGTTTTGCGCAAATATGATGGACAGAGTGACCCCGGGTCACATGTTGAAGCATGTATTCAGCAATGGTAAGATATTCCAGAGGATGAGTGGGTTCACGTATTCATCCACACGTTGGATACAGTTCCAAGGAACTGGTACACTGAAATAGAATTACGCAGAGGCACTATCACTTGGCCTCTTATGATGGAAAGTTTTCAACTTACCTTCAGCTTTGAGTCAGAACATCCAAGCATCGACCATGCTTTAAAGTGTATTAGAAAGAAGGTATTTGAACAATGTCCTTTAGCAGAATATTCTCAACCAGATTGGGCTGTCCAGATGGAACATGCCCTGGAATGCTATAATTTCACCACTGGTTAAGAGGAAGATGATCCTCGCAACATCAATATTCCAGAATCAGAAGGGACGCACAAGGTCGGAGGCCCTCAGCTTGATATCCCTGCCATCACAGAACACATCAAGCTAAAAAAGATTAACATTGGTACAGAAGCCAAACCCAAGTTTGCTTCTATAGGAGATTATTGGGATGATGAAATTGTTGGCCATATTGCAGATTTACTATGTGACTACCAGGATATCTTTCCTACCAAGTTTACAGAAATGAAGGGCATACTAGGAGATTTAGGAGTTATGCGCATACCTTTGAAAGCGGATGCTAAGCCAGTAAAACAGCGCCCGTACAGGTTGAATCCGCGATATAAAGAAAAGGTTAGAGAAGAAATTGATAAGATGCTCGCAGCAGGTATCATTGAGCCAGTAGAGGAAAGTGATTGGATTAGTCCTATGGTGGTACAACAGAAAAAGGCAAAAAGTGAAACAAGAATCTACGTGGACCTGCGCAATCTCAATGACGCATCAGCGCATGATCCATTTCCTACGCCCTTTACAGATGAAGTGCTTGATAATGTTGGAGGACAAGAGGATTACTCCTTCACTGATGGCTTTTCGGGATACCATCAGATCAGAATCCATCCAGAAGACCGCCATAAGACCACTTTTGCGACTGAATGGGGCTCATTCCAGTATATGGTAATGCCCTTTGGTCTTAAAAACGCTCCTGCTATGTTCTCTAGAGTCATTGTTGCTGTTTTTAAAGAGTTTATCCATAAGTTTTTAGAAGTCTATTTTGATGACTGGACTGTGTTTGGTTTACTAAAGAACCATATAGGGAATCTGCGCATGATGTTAGAAAAATGTAGACAGTATCAGATTTCCCTTAACTTGAAAAAATGTATTTTCTGTGCTCCTTTTGGTATTCTGATGGGTCATATTGTATGCAGACAAGGACTCCTGATGGATCCTGCGAAGGTTGCCATCATTGCTAACTTGCTTGTGCCCAATTCAGTCAAGCAATTGCGCACTACATTGGGACATACAGGGTACTACAGGAAATTTATCAAGGGTTATGCAAAGATCACTGTGCCTATGGAAAGACTGCTGAAAAAGGACTCGAAATTCCAATGGACAGAAGAATTCCAACAGAGCTTGGATACACTTAAAGAAAAGATGATCACAACGCCTATTCTAGTTTTCCCAGACTGGAGAAAACCCTTTCATGTTCATGTAGATGCTTCTTCCATAGCAATGGGGGTTGTACTGACACAACCGGGAGAAGGAGGTATTAACCACCCCATTGCTTACTCTAGCAGAAAACTGTCAATAGCTGAGAAGAACTACACCACTACAGAAAGAGAAGGACTAGCTATGGTGTATGCCTTACATAAGTTCAGACACTATCTATTGGGCGCTCATTTTAAAATGTATACTGACCATTCTGCTTTGAAATACTTGGTCAATAAGCCAGTGTTAGGGGGAAGAATTTGCAGATGGCTACTGCTCTTCCAGGAGTATGATTTTGAGGTTATTGTGAAGCCAGGTAGATTGAACGCAGGACTCGACCATTTATCTAGGATAGAGTCAGGGGAGGAACCTACAAATCTGGAGGACAATCTACCTGATGCGCAGCTGTTTTCTGTTCAAGCAGCCGATGAGTATTATTCCGATATTCTTGAGTTTCTCACTACCGGGCACGCGCTAGTTGAGTTTACAATCCAGTAGAAGAAGCAACTTGTTGTCAAAGCCACAGAATTCACTTTGATAGCAGGCCAACTCTATAAGTTGGGCCCCGATGAAGTCTTGCGCAGATGTATCTTACCGCATGAGAAGAACTCCATAATCGCAGAAGCGCACTCAGGAACCGCAGGAGGCCATTTCGCAGGAAAGCCGACTGCGCAGAAGATCTTAGCCGCAGGTCTTTGGTGGCCAACATTGCACAAGGATACTAAGGAATTCTGCAAGTGTTGCGATGTGTGCCAGCGAACAGGAAAACCTTCAAGAAGAGATGAAATGCCGCTAAGACCCCAGATAACAGTCCGTGCTTTTGATAAGTGGGCCATTGATTTTGTGGGACCTATCAACCCACTAGGAAAGAGAACCGGCGCAAGATACATCATCACAGCTACTGAATACCTCACCAGATGGGATGAGGCCAAGCCAGTTAAGAATTGCGATGCTGTCACAGCCGCGTAATTCATTTTTGAGAACATTGTCACTAGATTCAGATGTCCGCTGATTCTAATGAGTGATCAGGGCATGCATTTCCTGAACGAGACTATAGAGGCCCTTACTGAAGAATTCCACATCAGTCACCACAAGAGTACACCCTACCACCCTCAAGCTAATGGTACGGTGGAGGCATTCAATAAGATTCTCGAGAATGCCCTGACGAAGATCTATAATCAACAAAGAGATGATTGGGACCTTAGAGTCACAGCTGTGTTATGGGCTTACAGAACCACATGCAAGAAATTAACAGGTCACACACCTTTCAGTTTGGTGTATGGACAAGAAGCAGTTATGCCCATGGAATACATTGTTCCCAGCTTCAGAATTGCGCAAATTACAGAAATGGTAGATACTGATACTATGAGTGAAAGACTGTCACAATTGCTTGCCTTAGAAGAAGACAGACTTTTAGCTGGATTCCATCAACAAGTACAGAAGGCAAGACAGAAATCTTGGCATGACAGGCATATTAGGAATAAAGTCTTTCAAGAAGGAGACTTGGTACTCCTCTATGATAGTAAATTCATCAAGTTTCCAGGAAAGTTTCATGTACATTGGTTAGGACCCTTTCAGGTGACGAAGATAACAAAAGGAGGAGCAGTTCAACTTGCGAAGCTTAATGGAGAATTGCTGCCTACAATGATTAATGGGAGTCGGCTCAAGCTTTATCGTGACGGTCACTCCACCCTATCGACTTAATGAGTTGCTAAAGTAGTGCAGATGCCCAGTGTAGTTGAAAGAGGCATCACACTTATCAGTCTACATAGAAATCGCAAGACACTTTCAGTCTCCAGCTTCCCGTGCAGTTCCTTGAAACATCCGCGCATGTAAATAAAGTATTCTGAGCGAGCCTATTGTCACTCTTGCGGAGTTCCCCCAGGTTGTCGAACCTTCGCTCTTGCGGAATTCCCTGTTGTCTAATTTTGTTGCCCTTATGGAGTCCCCGCTGTGGACCCCTCTATATGCACAGTTACCTATGGTGAAGTAACCAGCCGAAAATTTGAAAATTTGAATTACGGTAGTTTTGTAGCCGTGTCTGAGTATTAATGAAGGATAAGATCGCCATTTAATTGTATTTGCTCTGACAGATTCGGCTTGATCTCCCTAAGATTCGCATTTAAGTAATGAGCCGAAGGCCTTAGCTCATCTCTCGAAAGGCTGTCAGAGCCCGTCCATCGTAATTAATGCACCACAGAGGTGCGGGGGTAGGGGGGTTGCAACTCATGCATAGGCACCTACGGTTATTAGCCCCGCTTGTCCGCATCTATTACCGCATTCAGCTATAAATGCCCTGCACTTGTATATGTTCGGGTTACTTTCCTCGAGTTGTAGTGTCTTGTTTGAGAATCTAAGTCATTGTTTTTAGAGCCGTGTCGTGCAGACTGCTCCCTTTGTTTTCAGCGTTCGTATCCTACGCTGTTCCGCCAGTTGTCTGTTCAAGTGCTTGTTGTGTATATCGGTTCATGATGGAGAACCTATCAACTGAAGAAGTTGTTCATCAGTTCAAGCGCAGAGGCTTAGATTTTGGCATGGCTACCCCGGTGATGACCTCAGCTTACACGCATCCTGGTTGGACTGATCCCAGACAATCCCCGGGCACAAGGGCGTCTTAGCAGTAGCAGCCGGACGAACCCGTTCTAGAGCCATTGGCCACTATGTTTAATTACATTCCTCCGTGCCCAGATGATGCACCTGAGGTGAATATTCCCAAGAATGCTAAGTATCCGATTCCGCTGCCACCAATGGCAGAAATCGTGCTAGAAGAAGGGTCCCTGCTTAGACACCTTCCACTGGTTAGGTTTTCTGATTTCAACTTGGGAGACTACAGAACGTATCCTCAGTTCGCGCCGGATCGCTATCTGATGGTAGTCCATAATCTTGTCAGAAAGGTTGATGAATTCATCCCGAAGGAATTTGCAGCAAATCTAGAGAGGCCTGGATTGTTGAACCTGTTGAAGCTACTGCACTTTGGGCGTAGCAATGAAGTAAATGCAGTTGTTAAGGCCCTGCTATCCTGTGTTCATGGTGGTTATCTTTGGCTGGGGAGGCCAATCGATTTGAATGTGGACTTGATTCATCGTATTACCAGCCTATCTAAGGTTGGTAAGGACCCCAATGTTCATTTTGTTGGTAAAGATAAGGACAGAAAGTTGGCTGCACAGCTGGTGCAGAAATACAAATTGCAGAGAGGAGGTCGAGGTTATGACCTCACTATAGTTGAAGATGAAGCACTTAGATTCACAGGCAATCTGCTTGTAGGAAGACTTCTAATGAAGTGCAGACCCAAATAAGTCACTGGAGCTGTTGTAGAGCTCGCAATCGTAGATGTGGGGGGAGAGCAGTATAACTGGTCTATCTTCCTCCTGAATTCTTTCTTGGACGACAATCGAAACGTTCAGGACACCGCTGGTCAGTTGTTCCATTTTTCTTGGCTTTTGATTTTATGCGCCTTTTTCGGGTGGAAGGAGCCCCCCAACACTCAGTTCCTTCCACGCCGCGCAGGAGAGGTTGCAGGGATGCGCTATGTCAACCTCTGGGATTCTAGTAATCCCACGAAGCGCAAGATGAACCACGCCGTGTTCTATGAATATTACCATCTCCTCAAGGACACCATCCAGGAGATGCCGAGGATGACAGAGGAGACAGCACAAATCTATGGAACGAAGTTGGTCTTTTCTGCCAACTTACATGAAATTTACTTCCGCCCTCATGGAATTCAAGAAGAATGGGCCGTAGGCCTCTACCGTATGACTACTCAGGATGTCGAAGAAACTGTAAAGTCCTGGCCAGAAGAATGGAGGCGGGCCGCTGAAGTCGCTGCCGCAACGCCACCCCCCTGATGCGCAAGAGAAAGATAAGGGCAAGGAAACGACTGAGCAAAGGAATGATGAAGGTTCACCAGAACCAGCTTCCAAGAATCAGAAGCTATCGCACCCCTCTGAGACCCTTGCCTCGGGGTTCGACCAGTACCTGAAGGAGCAATTTCTCGAGCTGCGGAACTCTCAGGCTCACATCAGAAGTGCTCTGGACCTGCAGCTCGTGGAGTTGAAAGGTCTCGCAGGAAGAGTTGCGCAGACCCATGCGCTAACATCCGATTCGCAGATGCCGCAGGCATCTACAAGCACCGAGCGGGTTGAAGTACTTGCAGAGAGGCATACTGTCGTTCACATCCCGCCTACAAGTATGACATTCCCGGATCCTTTGGCTGCAACCCAGGTAAACATGGTTGGCCCTATTGAGATAAATTTGTCATTGATTCCGATAGAAACTTTGCAGTTAGTACAAGAGCAGGTCTTTAATGAGCCGAGAGCTAGAGAGCTCTCCACATTCCATGCAAACCAAAGACTGCAATCGCAGGAAATAGAGATGAAGGACGGCTATAAGAACATCTCTGAGCAGCTTGCACTTTACGAGGCACAAGACACTGGGATAAGAAACGTAGTTGATGAAATCACCCAGGAGATGCTGGCTTGCCAGATTCAACCAGACCTTCCTCTGGTTGAGAAAGTGCAAATTATTGGTGGAAGGGTGAAAGCCCTAGAGCAGGAAATAGTTGCTATGGCTGAGGACCATAGAACGCAGATCGCCGAGTTGGAAGCTCGTGTCGCAGCGCATCCTACAGATGATAGGCAGGAACAATTTGAAGCACTGCGCATAGCTTCCACACAAATGAAGTGCAGAGCAGATGAAGCCCAGAACCTGATGACGCAAGCTATGGAGGCTTGGGCTGAGCTTGACAAGCTCCCTTTCAAAGTCGGCCTTTTGGAGCAGGTACAAGCAGCAGAACAGTCCCTAACTATTCTGAGTGAAGAAGCTAAGGCCTTAGAAGGCTTATCCAAAATGAGGAAAATGAGCGAAGTGCGCAGAGTACAACAACAACTACACAAGCTCAGAAATGAAGATGCTAATCTCACCAACAACATTCAGCCATTTATGGATGAGTATGTTGAACTTGCTGCCCAAGCTGAGGTAAAGCTCAAAGAATTTGCTGAATCTCAACAGTTGGTTGATGGCATAACTGAAGAAGAAGCTACTGCAGACATGGTGCGGACAGCTGCGGAGTGCGTGGATGAAATGGACTCCACTATTATGCAGTGGAAACAAGCATTTGCTGCGACCCAAGCAAAGGCAGACGCGCAAGTAAAGTGACCACACGCTAGTGCGAGTGGCTTGGGGACGAGCCACAAGTAAGTGTTAGGGGCCTGTTGGAGCATAGGCCGCAACTATAGTAAAGCTGCGAATTTTGAGGAAAAAGCACAAGTGTTGAAGGAAAAGAATGCTAGTTTTGAGTAAGCACCAATTTTGGGCAGAAGTGAACAGTGCGCAGTACGGCGCCAGATGGACGAGCTCAGCGCAGATTACGGGCTGGAAATCGTGGAGCTCGCATGCACACATCAAAGGAGAGTGAATGTGGCCGAGTAGAAAGCTTAGCTACCACAATAAATGAAGTGACAGAATAGAGGGCTCAGCTACCCTCATTAAGGCTAAGTATAGAAGTTATGGTTGCTCTGACCAAGGAAGAGCAACGGACCAAAGCATTGAAAGCGAAGGACAAGGATCAGTGAACGATGAAGCGGTGCCCATACCTGCAATCTGCATCGAAAATCACAGAGTCTACAGGAAACGGCGACATGACTACAAGCGGCGCCTACAGTACACCTAGCCATGTATGCGGTTAGGGTTTTTGGGGATTACTGCTGGGAAAGGCCCACAGTTTTGTAAAGGTGCGACCCTCAAGGCCACCTATATATATGTGTAATTGTAAAGGGAAGAAGGTTAGATGTTAGATGGGTCAGAGATAGATTGGTTAGAAGGCCATTGTAAGTTGACGACTGAGTTGCAGACAGTCTAAGTTGATGTTTGAGTCATTGTAATCCCTATAGGAGAAGAGGATAGATCTAAGAGAAGGGCTCCCAGCTGTGTGCGTGGAGTTTCCCAGAAAGATCTAAGGCTGCAGCTGTGTGCGCAACGTACTGTGTAATTCCCATTTTGAGCTAATATAGAATACAGTTCCCGTGAATGAGATTTCCTCGTGGAGGCGAACTGCATGAATCTTGTTGTTATGGTGATGTTTACATGAATGCATGTCTATGTTTTACTATCTATGTTTACATGAATCTTTCGCTATCTTTATGAATGAATATGTAAAGTAAGTTCTTGAAGCTCCCTTAGAAGTTATACTCTTGCAGCGTCGAGGAGGCCTGCAAGACGCTATCGCTGCAGCGCTTGAGGAGTGTGTTACTGCACTGAAGCGCAAGGCCAGGGATGATACGTAGTCAGACGTAGCGGGTAAACACCTCGTTCGCAGGTGCGGAGGTACCGCGCAGCTAGGCTGGTAAGAGTTTCCGCGCTATCGCGCTGAGAGGTCTGCGGAAGAGTAAGACGTTCCGCTCTGAGGAATCCTCCTGGAACAGAAGGGAGAATATTAGAATCTCCACATCGCCTTGGTTAAGGAAGCCTGATTCCTTAGCCCCCCATAGCCACTTCGGGTGAGACTTCAGGCTGCTGCGCAGCTCGTTGCCGAGAGGGCCAGTGCGCCAAGGGGTGTTTGTTGCTGCGCATCCTGAAAACCCGGGTCTGTCCAGAAAGCAACCAACACATATATTAAGGGTTAGGGGTTTAGAGAGAGAGAGATATTATGGGTTACTGGTTCAGAGAGAGAGAAAGATTTGGGGTTAGGGATTTAGAGAGAGTGATGGTGGTTTAGGGGTTTAGAGAGAGAGATCATGGAGGTTAAAGATTTAGAGAGAGAGAGATTAGGGGTTAGTATTTTAGTGAAAGAGGAAGGGAGATTGAGGGTAAGGGTTTAGAGAGAGAGAGAGAGAGAGATTTGGGGTTAGTGGTTTAGAGAGAGAGAGAGATTGAGTGTTAGTGGTTTAGAGAGAGAGATATTCGAGGCTAGAGGTTTAGATAGAGAGAGATATAGATTGGGGGTTATGGATTGAGAGAGAGAGAGATTGTGTGTTAGTGGTTTAGAGAGAGAGATATTCGAGGCTAGAGGTTTAGATAGAGAGAGAGATAGATTGGGGGTTATAGATTAAGAGAGAGAGAGAGAGAGAGAGAGAGGGTGTGAGAAAGATTTCAGGGCTTAAGGGTTTTGAGAGAGAGATTTTGGGGGTTAGGTTATAGAGAGAGAGAGAATGAGGGTTAGGGATTTAGAGAGAAACTACGTGTGAGAGGGATATTGGGGTTTATGGCTTTAGAGAGAAAGGGAGAGACAATATTGGGGTTTAGGGGCTGGAAGAGAGAGAAAGAGATTGAGGGTTAGGGGTGAGAGAGAGAGAGAGATTGGGGATTATTGGTTTAGAGAGAGAGAAATTGTGGTTAGGGGTTTGGATAGATAGATATATAGTGAGAGATAGAGAGATTGGGTATTAGGGGTTTAGAGAGAGGGCAAGGGATTGGGGGTTAGGTGTTTAGAGAGAGAGAGATTGAGATTATGATTTTAGAGAGAGAAAGAGAGATTGGGGTTAGGTGTTCAAATAAGTAGATAGATAGATAGTGAGAAAAAGAGAGATTGGGTGTTAAGGGTTTAAAGAGAGAGAGAGATTCAGGGCTTGGGGTATAGAGAGAGAAATAAAGAAATATCGGAGGTCAGGGGTTTAGATAGAGAATGAGATTGGTTGTTTGGGGTTTAGAGAGATAGAGAAAATGGGGTTAGGGGTTTAGAGAGGGAGAGAGAGAAAGAAAGAGAGATATTGGGGGTTAGGGATTCAAAGAGAGGGAGAGATTGAGGGTTAGGGGTTTACAAAGAGGGATATAGATGGAGAGAGAGAGAGAGAGATTGGGGTTTAGAGAGATATATATTAAGGGTTAGGGGTTTAGAGAGAGAGAGAGAGAGAGATTATGGGTTACTAGTTTAGAGAGAGAGAGAGATTTGGGGTTAGGGATTTAGAGAGAGAGATGGTGGTTTAAGGGTTTAGAGAGAGAGCATGGAGGTTAAAAATTTAGAGAGAGAGAGAGAGAGATTAGGGGTTAGTATTTTAGAGAAAGAGGAAGGGAGATTGAGGGTAAGGGGTTTAGAGAGAGAGAGATTTTTGGGGTTAGTGGTTTAGAGAGAGAGAGATAGAAGGAGAGAGATTTGGAGTTAGGTGCTTAGAGAGAGAGAGAGAGAGAGATTTGTATTTAGGGGTTTAGAGAGAGATATAGAGATTGGAGTTTAATGGTTTTGAGAGAGAGAGAGAGATTGTGGGTTAGGGTTTTGGGGGTTAGGGGTTTTTAAAGAGAGATATTTAACATGTAAGGGTTTAGATATATATATATATATATATTTAGGGGTTAGGGATTTACAGAGAGATATATATATTTTGGGGGTTAAATATTTAGAGAGAGAGAGAGAGAGAGAGAGAGAGAGAGAGATTGGTTTTTAGGGGTTTAGAGAGAAAGGGAGAGATATATATTGGGGGTTAGGGGTTTAGAGAAAGAGAAAAAGAATCATCGTTAGGGGTTTAGAGAGAGAGATATTGGAGTTTAGGGGTTTAGAGAGAGAGAGATTGGGGCTAGGGGTTTAGATAGATAGATAAATAGTGATAGAGAGAGATTGAGTGCTAGGGGTTTAGAGAGAGAGAAAGGGATTGGCAGTTAGGGGCTTAGAGAGAGAGAAAGGGATTGGCGGTTAGGGGCTTAGAGAGAGAGAGAGAGAGAGAGAGAGAGAGAGAGATTGGAGTTAGGGGTTTAGATAGATATATAGATAATGAGAGAGATATTGGGTGTTAGGGGTTTAGGGAGAGAGATTGGGTGTTAGAGGTTTAAAGGGAGAGATTGGAAGCTTGGGGTTTAGTTAGAGAGAAAGAAATAGTAGGGTTCGGGGGTTTAGAGAGAGATTGAGATTGGTTTTTAGCATTTTAGAGATATATAGAGAATGGGGGTTAGGGGTTTAGAGAGAGAGAGAGATAAAGAGATGAAAAGATAGATTGGGGGTTAGGCATTTAGGGAGAGATAAAGATACATATATAGAGAAAGATCATGGGTTAGGGGTTTAGAGAGATTGAGAGAGATGGGGAGAGAGACAAAGATTGGTTGGTTTAGGGGTTTATAGAGAGAGAATCAGGGTTAAGGATTTAGAGAGAGAGAGAAATTGGGGGTTAGTAGTTTATAGAAAGGGTGAGAGAGATATTGAAGTTTAGAAAAAAAAAGAGATTGGAGCTTAAGGGCTTAGAGAGAGAGAGAGGGGCATTGGGGGTTAGGGGTTTAGAGAGAGAGAGAGATTGGGGTTAGGGGTTTGGATATATAGATTGATAGATAGTGAGAGAGAGAGAGATTGGGTGTTAGTGGTTTAGAGAGAGAGAGAGATATTAGGGCCTTCGGGTTTAGAGAAGGAGAAATAAATATCAGGGGTCATGGGTTTAGAAAGAGAGAAATGGGGGTTAGGAATTTAGAGGGAGAGAGAGAGAAAGATAGGAGAGACATTGGGGTTTAGGGATTTAGAGAGACAGGGAGAGAGATTGGGGGTTTGGAATTTAGAGAGAGAGAGAAAGAGAGAGAGAGAGAGAGATTGGGGTTTAGGGCTTTAGAGAGAGAGAGAGATTAGGGTTTAGGATTTTAGAGAGAGATAGATATTGGGGGTTAGTGGTTTAGAGAGAGAGAGTGAGAGATTGCGGTTTAGGGGTTTAGAGAGAGAGAGAGATACATAGAGGTTGGAGTTCAGAAGAAGAGAGATTTGGGGTTAGGTGTTTAGAGAGAGAGAGAGATTCGAGGTTAGAGGTTTGGACAAAGAGAGAGAGATTGAGGGTTATGGAGAGAGAGAGAGAGATTGTGGTTTAGGTGTCTAGAAAGAGATTGGGGGATAGGTGTTTAGAGAGAGAGAGATTGGGGGTTAGGCATTTAGAGAGAGAGAGATGGTAGGTTAGGGTTTTAGAGAGAGAGAGATCTTGGGAGTTGGGGTTTATAGAGAGAGATTGGAGGTTATGTATTTAGATAGAGAGAGAGGGAGAGATTGAGGTTTATGGTTTTAGAGAGAAAGATAGAGAAATATATTAGGGGCTAGGTGTTTAGAGAGAGAGGGGGGGGATTGGGGGTTAGGGGTTTAGAGAGAGAGATTGGGGGTTAGGGGTTTAGAGAGAGAGATTGGGGATTAGGCGTTTAGTGAGAGAGATTCTAGTTAGGGGTTTAGATAGATAGATAGATATATAGTGTGTGTGTGAGAGAGAGAGATTGGGTGTTAAGGTTTTATAGAGAGAGAAAGGCATTAGGGATTAGGGTTTAGGGGTTTAGAGAGAGAGAGAGAGAGAGAGAGAGAGAGAGAGATTGCGGTTAGGGGTTTAGATAGATAGATAGATAGTGTGAGAGAGAGAGATTGGGTGTTAGGGTCTTAGAGAGAGAGAGATTGGGGCCTTGAGGTTTAGAGGGAGAGAAAGAAATATCATGGGTCAGGGGTTTAGGGAGAGAGTGAGAATTGTTGTTAGGGGTTTAGAGAGAGAGAAAATGGGGGTTAGAGAGAGAGAGAGAGAGAGAGATGTTAAATTTTGAGCATTAATTCAAGATACTCTAGGATCTTTACTGAGAGAATAACATGTACAGTATATTAATGCATATCAATCATAGCAAGCATGTCAATCATCATAAGAAACAAAAGCATGAGAGACAATAAACACATAGAGTTTCCATGGGAAAAACCCTAAGGTGAAAAACCCCACAAATTCCTCAGAGATAGATAGTGCAATAGCACAACCAAAGTACAACCAAAGTACACAGAGATAGACTCCTCTTAGCAGCTAATCCTCCTCCTCACATGTGCGCCACTTTTCGAGTGAAGGAAGAGTGAGTTCTGAAGTGATCCAAATAGAGATCGGGAAGTTAACACACTTGCGACACTTGTCAATACAAATGACGACACTTCCATATAGAGGAATAATACATCTCTATAGGAGTACAATAAATATATAAATGAAATACATTCTGAAGTTACATATACATCAACACTCCCTCTTAAATAGGAAGGTATTTCTCGACACAGATCTACTAGCACAAGTCTTCTTCTCTGGATCATCGCCATTGATGGATCATCCTCGAATCATCGTCATCGTCACTGATGATGCTATCTCAAACAATCTCTGAATCTACTCGTCATAGGAAGTTCTACAGAGCCAGTCCTTTTTCATACTGGATGTAGGCCCACCACCTGCAGGTCTTCATCACCACTGGCCATACTGTGGAATCCTCAGGAGTTATTACGTGCATCACAAAACCTTAAAAGAGTCTCTTGACTAGCAAGAACCCTAAAGAGAATCTGAGGCCTTTTTCATCCTGTCCAGATCTCCAGGACTTATTACATGTGACTATCACAAAACCTTAAAAGAGTGTCCCAGGAATGTTTATGTGCATAGCACGACTGACAAGAACTCTAAAGAGAATCTCAGGAACATTTATGTGCCTAAGCATGATCGGCAAGATCTCCAGGACTGATTACATGTGACATCTGCTACAAACCCTTGAAAGAGCATCCTAGGACTTATTACGGGCACACACCCCAACCTATCGGATCTCCTAGTCCTTACATGTAGAAGCCCACCACAAACCCTTGAAAGAGCATCCCAGGACTTATTACGGGCACACAGCCCAACCTATCGAATCTCCCAGGTCTTACATGTGGGCCACTATCACAAACCCTCGAAAGAGAATCCTAGGACTTATTATGGGCACACAGCCCAACCTATCGGATCTCCCAGGTCTTACATGTGATACACAGTGCCAGTCCTTTTTCATACTAGATGTGACCTAGAACAAATCTAGGATTTCCTTTGCACAACCTGTCCATGGCCACAGAGTATCAACCTGATACTCACCATACATCATCCTGATGTACACATGATCATCTTGATCATCATCACTGCATCGTCCTGATGCAAGTCATCTGGAGAAACATCCTGAAGCTCGCCATCCATGATCATCCTGATCATACAATGCATCTTCTTGATGCATACCAAGTATATACCTGATACATATCACCATACATTATCCACCTGATCACACAATGCATCCACCTGATACATACATAGATACATGATCCACACAATGTATCCACCTGATATATATCAGCATACATGATCTACCTGATCATACACAGTATCCACCTGATACATATACAGATACATGGTCCAAGCATCCAACATAATGCATATACAAATACATATAAATGATCCAACTGATCATATCTAGCATCATCCTGATGCATATACAGAGCAGTAACTGGAGCATCGTCCTGATGCTCATCATCCAGTGCTTACATCCACATCCATGTGAAGGATCCTCCTTCCAACATGCTTGGAATGGCTTCAACAAATGTGTCCATCACTTCTTCCTCGAGATGTCATCAATTTGAAGCACTCCAAGCCTCTATTTGAAGTACTCAAACTTCACTCTGGCTAGTGGCTTCGTTAGTACATCTACAATATGCTCATCCATCAAAACATACAGGAGCTTCACTACTCCTCTCTATACCATATACCTGATATACTGGTATTTGATCTCTATGTGTTTCGACTTGTCGTGGAACACCGGGTTCTCAGACAACTTCACACAACTCTGGTTGTCACAAAAGATACCAGTAGCCTCCAGTGGGAGATCAAATAACTCTGACAGTAGCTTTCGCATCCATACTGCCTCACAACTAGCCGCATAGGCTGCAACATACTCTGCCTCGGCTGTACTCAGTGCTATGCAGGACTGCTTCTTGCTAAACCAAGAGATCACACCTAATCCCATACTAAAGCAGCACCCAGAAGTGCTCTTCCTATCTGCAGCACTGCCTGCCCAATCTGAACCAACATAACCCTATAGGTTAAACTTTTGATTCGCATCATACTTGAGCCCATAATCAACTATACCCTTCAGGTACCTCAGAATATGCTTTATAGCAACCAGGTGAACACTCCTCAAATCTGTCAGAAACTAGCTCAATGTGTTCACCGCAAAGCAAATATCTGGTCTCGTATTCGTCAGGTACATCAAGGACCCAATCATTTGATGATACATAGAGACATCAACCAGCTCAGATGAAGCATCACATAGAAGCTTCAAGTTTGATGCTATAGGTGTGGCCATGGCCTTGCAATCCATCATCCCGAACCTCTTCAGGATATCTACTGCATACTTCCCTTGTCCAAGGAAGATCCCATCTGCACTTTGACACACCTCCATACCTAGGAAATAATGCATCATCCCTAAGTCCTTCATATCAAACTTGGCAGCAAGCTTCCTCTTTGTATCGGAAATCAATCTGTCATCTCCTATTACAAACAGGTGATCTACATATAGAATTAGTATCACAGAATTTCCTTCCTCAACCTTGTAGTAAAGGTTGGAATCTGCTTTACTCTTGGTAAAGCCCAAACTAGATAGAAAACTATCCATCCTACCATACCAAGTTCTGGGAGCTTGTTTCAATCCATACAAGGCTTTCTTCAATCTGCACACATATGACTCCCTGTCATGTGTTTCAAAACCAAGTGGCTACTCCACATACACTTCCTCTTCAAATACACCATTCAAGAAAGCAGTCTTGACATCCATCTGGTGTATCTTCCATTTCATCGCTACAGCTAAGGAAAGTAATGTTCTAATGGAAGTGTACCTAGATACAGGAGCAAAATTTTCTTCATAATCTATTCCCTCTTTCTAAGAGAAGCCACGAGTTACGAATCTTGCCTTGTACTTTTCTATGCTGCCATCTGCAGCATGCTTGATTTTGTAGATCCATTTGGAAGTCACAACAGACTTCCCTTCAGGTCTTGGGACAACATCCCAAACATCGTTCTTCATTATTGATTGGTATTCCTCGACCATGGCATCCTTCCATTCTTTCTTTTCCGTTGCTTCTTCGTAATTGGAAGGTTCTTTCTTCATGATATCATAGAGTAAAGCAACATAGCTGGTGTGCGATCTAGTTCTCTTCTTTGCTCTATGTTCTTCTTCTGGAATGACAAATATTTCTGCATCTTGAATGAGCTCTCTAGCCCATGCAGGTTTCCTCTTGTGAGAGTTGTCCTCACGTGGTGGATCTACTGGTTGTTGTGGATCTTCAATTTCATGATCAACATCTAGAATTGCTTTAGTCATGGTAATGTCTTGAAATCTAGTTTCCTTAGGTTCTTCATAATATTCAACTGGTGTCTTTCTTGATATGATGAATGCTGAGTTTTAATCAAATGTCACATCCCTGCTGACATCAATCTTCTTGAACCCTGGAAAGTATATTCTGTAAGCCTTCAATCTTTCACTGTAACCCACAAAGATACCCTTCTTTCCTGAAGGATCTAGCTTGGTCCTCTTTTCTTTTGGGACATGTGTGTATACTGGACAAACAAATATTTTGAGATGGCTGACTTCAGGTTTCTTACCAGAAAAGACCTCTTCTGGTGTCTTGTTGTCCAATATCTTATGGGGTGTTTTGTTCTACACATATACAGCTGTCCTAGCTGCTTCTGCCCATAGATGCATAGATAGATCCTGGTCATGCAGCATTTCCCTTGCTGCTTCCATGATTGTTCTGTTCTTTCTTTCTGCAACTCCATTTTGTTGTGGATTGTAGGGAGCAATCAACTCCCTCTTAATCCCTAAATCACTGCATATCTTCTTGAAGTCACCTGAGGTGAATTCTCCACCATTGTCAGATCTAAATGTTTTGATCTTCTTATTAGTTTGGTTCTCCATCAAGGTTTTGAATTCCTTGAACTTATCAAATACTTCATCTTTGTTCTTCAAGAAGTAAACCCAAGTCTTCATGGAGAAGTCATCAATGAAAGAGACATAATAAACATACCCACTCAGAGAACTAGATGACAATGGAACACATACATCGGAGTGGATAATTTCCAAGATATCTTTTTCCTTGCTTTCACTGCTTGGAAATGCCTTCTTTATGTTCTTTCCTTTTGCACATCCTTTCCAAACACCTTCATGTTTGGTCTTGATTTCAGGAATACCCTCTACAACTTTGCTTGCAATTGGAAGTGCCCTATAGTGCATATGAGCAAGTCTTCTATGCCAAAGTTCACTTGGCTCCATGGATTCATGCACCATGGCATGTTCAGGTTGTCCCTTTAGTTTATACAATCCTCCCTCTTGCTCTCCAATCACTACTGCATCATCAATAGTTTTACCTTTTGGCCACATTAGGACTTGGCCATCTACAAATGCAACCCGCATACCTTTTGCATCTAATGCAGAAATGGAGAGTAAGTTTTTCTTGAGCCCAGGTACATACAAAACATCTTTCATCTTCAAAGACTTCCCAGAGTCTAGATTGTAGGAGGCCTCACCACTTCCTTTGATAGGGTATTGGTAGTCATCCCCAAGTTTCACCTTATGGGGTGACTCATGTTCAGATAGATTAGCAAAGGATTCTTTAAACCCAGTCATGTGCTTTGAAGCCCCACTGTCAATAATCCAATCATTACAACCATGAGAGATAGTACTTGTGTGAGAAGAGATCAGAACATACTCTTCTTCGCTTGATGAGTCATCATCGTCACTTTCTGCTCTAGCCTTCTTCTTGGGTGGTTCATCATCTCCAGCATCATGAGCATGATATCTTTTCCTGCTGCCCTTCTTCTTCTTGATGTTGTTGTTCCTTTTGTTCTTTGGACATTCTGAAGCAAAATGACTCTTCTCATTACACGTGAAGCATCTGAGATCTTTCTTATCTTTATGTTGATGATAGTGTGAAGATTTATTGGCATGAGAGTGCTCTCTCTTTGACCTTCCTTTCTTGGTGTCTACTATGAGAGCTTGATCTTCACTTCCCATATTTTCTTCTCGGGCCACAAGCCTTGCTTCTTCTTGTGAACATTCTTCCCGCAGCCTGTTGAAGGAGATCAACTTCTTTCTTGCACAAATTCCTTGAATCAAAGAATCCCATGACCTGGGTAGGCCATTTAGAGTGGTCATGACAACTTCACCATTTTCCACCATTTCATCCACCGCTTCCAGTTGTTCCTTAATCTGAGAGACCTTAGAAAAATAAGATTGAATTAGTTCCACAGGGTCATCTTCCAATTTATGTTCTTCCCTTCAAATAGCTTGGTTAGAGAATCAAACATTTCTTTGGGTGTCTTTAGAGATGACACATGTGGGATGAGATGGTCCTTGATAGAATCAACAATGATTCTCTTTTCCTTGACCAAGTTCTTCTTATGCAATATCTTAGCGTCTCCATCCTTTGGGATAGGGATGTCTTCTTTAATGTATGAGTCCAACTCATTCTCTTCCATGATTAACCCAATCCTATACTTCCAGGCTCGGAAGTTATCATCCCCTTCAAGCTTATCCTCAAGCTTGGTGTGGTGAGACATCTTTAAAGAGTACTTCAAATGGAAATAGAAAAGATTTAGATCTTACCACTTGTCTTGCTAAAAACTGGATCTGGTCCTGGATTAGGGTTTGTCGGAAAAACCCTAAAAATTCAAAATATGAATTTCAACTTTATGAAAGGGTAGAAAGACACGCCTTGATGAGCTGATCAGCCTGGTGCATTCAAAATTTGAGATCTACAAAGTTTCACCCTTCAGAAATGCCTTTTTGTCTTCCCGGGGTCACTAAGGAGGACCATGAATTAGGGTTTGAGTTTCCCGGAGATCTACCTAGCCAAAAATCTCGATCCAAAGCTCTAAACTTTGATTTTTGCAAGGAGCTTCCAGCTATGTCTTCCGATTCCATAAATTCCTATTTTTGTGGAAACCCTAATTTTTAGGGCCAAATTTGAAAATGCTCAGAATTGAATTTTGATTAGATAGATAGATTCTCCTTGATGATTAGAGTCAATCTACTATACTGCTTTTCCAAAATCTGTGGAGAGAAACCCTAGTTTCTGTCACTGCATAATGTTTTCTTCTCAGGTTAGCTCTGATACCATGTTAAATTTTTAGCATTAATTCAAGATACTCTAGGATCTTTACTGAGAGAATAACATGTATAGTATATCAATGCATATCAATCATAGCAAGCATGTCAATCATCACAAGAAACAAAATCATGAGAGACAATAGACACACAAAGTTTCCGTGTGGAAAACCCTAAGGTGAAAAACCCCACAACTTCCTTACAGATAGATAGTGCAATAGCACAACCAAAGTACAACCAAAGTACACAGAGATAGACTCCTCTTAGTAGCTGATCCTCCTCCTCACATGTGCGCCACTTTCCGAGTGAAGGAAGAGTGAGTTCTGAAGTGATCCAAATAGAGATCAGGAGATCTCCTGACTGCCCAATAAACTTATGGGGCCGACTTGTCTAGCTTAGCACAATAACCTCATATTACATTAATCCGGGCCGACCCCTTACAAGGTGGTCTAATAACCCATCGGCAAGTTAACACACTTGCGACACTTTTCAATACAAATGATGACACTTCCATATAGAGGAATAATACATCTTTATAGGAGTACAATAAATATATAAATGAAATACATTCCGAAGTTACATATACATCAACAAGAGAGAGAGATTGGGGGTCAGGAATTTGGAGAGACTTAGAGAGATTGGGGGTCAGGGATTTGGAGAGACTTAGAGATATTGGGGGTTATGATTTGTGTGTGTGTGTGTGTGAGAGAGAGAGAGAGAGAGATTGGGGTTTAGGGGTTTAAAGAGAGAGAGATTGGGGTTTAGGGGCTTAGAGAGAGAGAGAGATTGGCGGTTAGAGTTTTAGAGAGAGATAGAGAGATATTGGGAGTTAGGGTTTATAGAGAGAGAATAGGGGTTAGTGGTTGAGAAAGATAGAGTTTGGAGGTTAGGGGTTTAGACATAGAGCGAGATATTGCGCTTTAGGAGTTTAGTGAGAGAGAGAAATAGATTGGGGGTTAAGGGTTAGGTGTTTAGATAGAGAGAGGTTTATAGTTTACATAGAGAGAGAGAGAGATTGGAGGTTAATAGTTTAGAGAGAGAGAGATTGGAGATTCAGGATTTAAATAGAGAGAGGGGGAGAGAGAGAGAGAGAGAGATTGGAATTTAGGGGCTTAGAGAGAGAGAGATTTGGGGTTAGGGATTTAGAGAGAGAGAGAGAGTGGGGTTTAGGGGTTTAGAGAGAGAGAGGGTGTGTGAATGGGGTAATGGGTTTAGAGAGAGAGAGAGAGAGAGAGGGTGTGTGAATGGGGTAATGGGTTTAGAGAGAGAGAGAGAGAGAGAGAGAATTAGGGGTTTAGAGAGAGTGATATAGTTATGGAGAGATTTGGGGTTAGGTGTTTAGAGAGACATGTGTAGAGAGAGAGATAGATTTATGGTTAGGGTTTTATAGAGAGAGAGAGATTTGGGGTTATGGATTTAGAGGGAGAGAGATTGTGGGATAGGGTTTAAGAGAGAGATTGGGGTTTGGTTTTTAGGGAGAGAGAGAGTTATATATTTCAGAGCGTAGGGGTTTAGATTATGGGGGTTAGGGATTTAGAGAGAGAGAGAGAGATTGGGGGTTAGGGATTTAGAGAGAGAGAGAGATTGGGGTTAGGGATTTAGAGAGAGAGAGGGAGAGGGATATTGAGATATAGGGGTTTAGAGATAAAGGGAGAGACATTTATTGGGGGTTAGGGGCTTAGTTAGAGAGAAAGAGATTTAGGGTTAGGGGTTTAGAGAGAGGGAGATTGACTATTATGGGTTTAGAGAGAAAGAGTATGGGGTTAGGGGTTCAGAGAGAGAGAGAGATTGGTATTCAAGATTTAGAGAGAGAGAAAAAGGGATTGGGGGTTAGTGGTGTTAACACCCAAAAAGTGCTCACTAGCTCATTTCCTTATTCACATGACCCATTTGTCCACTTTTCCACCATTTGAGCCTCTAAAGCCATCAAAAGGTCACCAAAAGACCATAATACACCCCTTTTTCCCCTCAAAATGAATATTTTTCCTCAAAAAGCATAAAAAACCCTCAAAAAGGGTCCAGAATTTCCAAAAATATTAAAAAGGGAATAAAAATGTTAAAATATTCAAAAAAGGAAAAAGGAGGGAAAAGGTACCTAAACCATGTTGGTCAATACCATTGGTTTCCTCAAAACCATAATGGTATTCCCCACCACCAAAAACTATAAAAAGGTGGTAGGGGCTCCTCACTTTCCATCCATCCATCATCCTATCCTCATGCTGTGAAAATCTCTCATGAGTTCTTGACCATTGTAGCAATCTTGGAGAAGAGACCATTGGAGCCTGGAGCATTTCACCCTTGGAGCTGCTCAACACCACAACATCCTCACCATTTGAGGTATCATAATACAAAAGTTATTTTTTATTTTATTTCTTGTTCTTGTTCTTAAATCTTTTCAAGTTTATTGTTATATGCACATATTAGATTTAGATTTATAATTGTTTTTTGCTTTCAATATTTGAAACTGCTATCACTTGTTGATAGGTGCCCATTGCACAAAGCTTGGTTGCAAAACCAAGCCAAAAAGTTTTTGGCGACTCTGCTGGCTTCGAATTCTTAGATCTCAGTTTTTTGCTTTAGATCTTAGTTTTTCTTAGTTTTAATCATTTTTATTCATAGATCTGCCATCCTAGACAGCAGATCCATTGCTGTTTTAGATCTTGGCCCCTTCTATTGCCATTAACAGCCTGAAATTTTCATTTTTGGGTTCATTTTTCGGCATCCATTTTTCGGCTTTCACCTCGCGGTTTTTTGCCCGACAGTCACGCGGCTCATCGCGACCTCGCGGCTTTTTTCCGCGCGACGCGCCGTGGCTTCGCGGTCATTTTACGCGCTGCACATCGCGACTTCGCGGCCATTTGCCATGTTGCACATCACAACTGTGTGACCTAAACCCACGCTGCACATCACGGCTTTGCGGCCGAAACCCGTGCTTCCCATCGCGATTGCGCGGCCGAAACCCGCTCTGCACATCGCGGCTTCGCGGCCGAAACCCGCACTACCCATTGCGGCTGTTTTCCCGAAACCCGCGATGCAATTTTTTTTAATTCGACCAATTTTTTGAAAATTATTTTTTGCTGTATTTTCTGCCCATTTAGCATATTTTACAGCCTTAATTTTTCTGCATTTTTTACAGCCACATTAAATCTTTTACTATTTAGAATGCTCCATTAAAAGTCTTTTTAAAAAAATTTCAGTAATTGAAAGAGAGATTTTTCTGCATTTTATTTAGATCAAGGTTTTACTATTTATTTGCTCGATACTTTGCCCAAACAACTTTTAAGAGATCCATTTATTTCTTGAAATATTTATGTTATTTGCTTTCCTTCAAATTATTTCGAAGATCCATTATTTTTTAAACAGTTTTTTTTAAGCATTTACATTTCAAAAATGCATTTATTTTTTGCAAAACTGGAAGCGTCTTTTCTTTCATTTGTAATCAATCGCCCAAGCGAGGCAAATCAATTTCAGTTTAAATACCACACTTGCACCCACTCTGCCACATAATTTAAACTGAGCCTTAAAATTTACCTTAAACTCAACAAACTTTTAACCCCACTTGGGGAGCACTTAAAAGAATTTTGTAGTTAGGTAGAATTGAGGGGATAGGTGTTCCAATAATACCCCTCAATTATTCCATTTGAGACATAGTAGTTGTCCTCTATGGTACCAAAATCCCTTATAATTTTGACACGGTTATCAACCAATTTATCGGGAAGGTCTCTCCCTTAGGAGGGTTGAAGTAGCCAGACTGGTTCCGGAAGTCTGAGTGGAATAACGCAATCCATTCAGTAACCGAAGGATACCTTTCGAAGTTCTCAGTGTACACCCAAGAGGGTGTACAGCGGCGATTCAACCAAATTGCAGATTCACACAACCGAACATGTCATAAATGGAGTATCCTAGTTGCCACTCTTTAGGATTGTCTACCTGGTGTCCCTCCCGGTAGGGGGATATCTAGCTGTTGATTCAACACTCTATATTGTCTGACTTGGATTTCATCATCTTGCAGACGATATCGTTGTTGACTCACAATACTTCTAGTTAGGTGTTTGCATGATACATTACCCACCTTTGGTCTAGTAACACCCCTTTTTTCTAGAAACTATTTGACTTTTGGTATTTTGACCAATTTTATTGCATCTCTCCACTTATTATAGCATAGTTGCTATAATAAGTGATTTTTTAGGTTGATTGTTGGCCTGAGAGCCTTTATTTTTTCACTCCCCTTTTGCACTCATTGTTGCATTAGGGTTTCAAGTTTTTTACATCACCACCTTATACTGAAATTTAAAAAAAAATATTTCTCACCATTGAGAATTTAAGACGATCTCGTCGTCTTTAGGGTGAACCCTCTCAGTTCAGTATACTTGGCTCTCCACGTCACCGACGCAGAGCCTTATCCCTTGACTCGACACGTCATCGGCCAAACACACAATCATTCGATTCTGACATGCCTCACTTCACATCTGATTCTAAGGTTGATTCCGAAAACCCTACTGAAATATCACCAACCAACCTCATGGCTGGACCACAATACGACCCACTTTTCACCAATACTATTGGAGATACATCCACAAACACTTCTACTACTGTGCCATCCATGGTAACAACAACCCCTCTAGGCATGCCTAATATAGGGGACACTCCACCTTTAGGTATGCCCAACACAGGACTACCTCCTATTATGGGTATGCCAAACATAGGAATCACACCACCTCTCATTACCACAACCCAGATCCTAGGAATTCCTGGCACTATTCCTAACCCCGGTGTAACCCATGTTGCACTTGGGAACACTGTCCCATACCAAACCACAACGGTTGGAGGACACATACCTTCAATACCTAGCATACCCTTAGGGGCTACTGGACCACTACATAATGCCACCATTAATAGTTATGTCCCAGTCACTACGCCACACCCATCTGCTAGTTTACCTTACATGGCTAGTTTGAACTTACCAGACCTAGCCAAGCTAACCAACGATCCTATCAGGAAAAACCCTACATGGCCACCCATGCCTACAAAGCTCCCCTCGAACATCCCCAAGTTTGAAGGAAAACCTGGGGAGGATCCCCAAAACCACATAATGTCATTTCACCTATGGTGTTCATCTAACTCCATAGTGGATGACTCCATTCGACTGAGACTATTGCAACGAACGTTCACTGGCTCTGCAGCCAAGTGGTACATCGAACAACCACATGGGACCCACCATACATTTACGTCTCTCGCCTCCACTTTCCTTTAGTTTTTTTAGCTACCTATACGATATGATGTAGGAGTTGAAATACTGTTGTCTTGCAGACAAAACACAACTACCCACATCACCGACCATATCCATGAGCGGCGCAAGCGTCGTAGCCTCTGTAAGATAAAACTAGATGACTGTATATTTTTGGACTGGTTTCTTAAATCACTCCTACCCCTCATAGCAAAAGACGTAGCTTCCGAACGACCCCAGTCAGAGGAAGAAGCTATCTTAAAAGCTCAGCAATTCGACCTGATTTATGCCCAGTCAGTCTATCTCTACACCATCATACCAGACGCCCCACGAGGCGATTCTTCACGCGGTGATGCTCCGGGGGCATCACATGCTGCTGATGGTATTATCGGCCAAGTCATGGCACAAAATAAACCTTTTAGCATGGTGATCACCATAAATGCCCCAGACCTCTCTAGGGCTACATCTAATTCTGGAGCGACAACTTTGTACGCTCCAACGAATCAGACTCATCACACTCATGGACCCTCTTGTCCACAACATTGCTATGGGAAAGTGCCATCGACATATGTACCACCCACATACTATAACCAACCGGCCACCCAGAACCCAATTCATTTACCAGCACAACCAATGTATTACCCACAGCAAGCTACACCAGCTAACCCAACACTTCCAATAGCTCAGGGTTACCAACAACCCCAGCAGGAAACTGGACCACCTCCAGCCCCACCAGCTTATTATCCACCGCAACCTGCTACTGCACCTGTGGCACCCCAAAATCCTCCTACTACTCAAGGGCAAGTGTACACACAACACAATCAACCCCAACACCAAAACAACCAACGCAACTAGGGTGGACAACAAAACCGTGGAAGAGGATGTAACCGCGGCAACAACCAACAACATAATCAAGGTCCACCACCTCCTAATCCTCCAAATAATAACAATGCTGCTCCTCCCAACCAGAATCCTGATCGTCATCCCAAGCAGCCAAAAAACAATAACCTGAGAAAAAACCATCCATGTTCTATATGTGGAGTCTATGGACACTACACTCATAACTGCCCCCATTTAGAGAAAGCACATAAACTTTGGGCTGACGATGCCCAACGCCAGGGCCACGCTGGATAGCCAACTCCACTTAATCAACCGCAACCCATGATATTACAAAACCCATTGCCAAACCAAGGAGTAGTAAATACTCACCCTATGGATCCCCCACAAGGATCTGCTGCACCCCAACAACAAATCACATATGTTACAACTGATTATCAGCATGCGGATCCAGACACACACCATTTATTAATGATGTCATCCAATGACATCAACCTCCAAACTCATAGGAATCAGTACGGCCCACCCCCAGAAACTTCTTCCACTGACGCATCCACCTCCCTTCCACCAAATCAACCACTACGCATACCAAATATGCTGTTGGACGAAGGACCTAAAATCCATCGCATCCCTTTGCGAAGGATTAACAACAATCCTAATGCTTGCGCAACATCCAATTATAACGTTGTGGAAGACCTAGCACAATCCCCGCTGCTATGTCTGCTTTAGAGGTACTGAAAACATGCCCTGCAAAACGAAAACTACTACTATCTGCCATCGGAGGAGTAGACCCTGACGACACACACATGATGGCTTTCGAATTAGACCAAACCGAACCTCGATTGTCATCAAATCTAGCTTTCCAAGTATCAGTAAACATTCAAAACCTTGATGTGCATCGATGCATCATCGATGAAGGAGCTTCCACCTGCGTTATGTCCACCCTTGTGTGGCAGAAGCTTGGCTCCCCCACTTTACAACCATCCACCATGGCATTACGAGCTTACGACAGATGCTCAGCTCAACCACAAGGCCTCTTAGGGAACGTACCCGTAGAACTATGCGGTAAATTAGTTCTTATCGACATCGAAGTGATCAATGCCCAGCTCGACTACAACCTCCTTCTTGGACGTAGCTATATGTACAAAATGAAAGCAGTGGCTTCGTCTGTTTTTCACCTCATGATGTTCCCACATGAAGGATGCATTATCAAGATCGATCAACTCACATATTATGATCCTAACACCCCTGCAGCTCCTCAAAATGTGCTACCAATGATTGAACAAACCATTCAAAACACACCAACATCATTTGTGTCGTCAATTGGTCCTGGAATCTACACCGAGTCACCTATGACTTCCACATTTCCATCGATCTCACCACCTTTACCGATAACAAAAACATCGGATTTGTGCACCCTGTTGCACACCACACAACAGCCTTCGTCACTACCACAAACACCCACAGTGCCTACTCATATTGGCACAAAGCCAATTCATACAATCCCGTTCTTATTCCCATTTTCTGGAGTTGTCAGTTCACCAGTAATGGCTACACTCAACCTTCCTGGATTAACATTAGGGCTACCTGTATGGTACTTACCTGCTCCAAGCCCCCCGTTGACTCCGACTGTTATTTTACAACCGGTGCAACCTATCCCTACTACCAACCACCTACCCCCTCCGGTCAGTAATATGCAAAACAGACCACCCCCAATAGTGACTACGGCATCAACATCCAAAAATGCCACACCTCTGTTACGAAACACAGGGGGCAGAGGCCCACCAACTTATAATGCTGGACTCATAACTCACACCCCCCCCAGCAACCCCCAAGGTAGCTAAAAACCCCCCAACTATTCGCATTCCCCCTAAGTGCTCGTTGTGTGACGACATAGTCCATGCCACTCATCAATGTCCACAATTACCTGCACTCCAAGAACACATGAATATGTTAGATGACGACAACGGAATTCCAGTGGTAAGACTTGAGCCACCTCCTCACCCTCGCGACAAAACGCTCCGCACTAAACACCCTTGTGCGATATGTGGCATTTATGGCCATTATTCACACCACTTCCCTGATCTCCCAGATTATAGAGCAGCCTTGTACGAGATGAACAATGCCGACTTAGAGATATCTTCTCCCCTCATCGAGGAGATCTACCCTCCGAAATCATCTTCTTCAGAAGAAATCAATACCATCTATATGATTTCAACCACATACAAACCAGAACCCATTGATTTATGGTCTGATTACTTTCATTTTGATGAGCAAATTTTAGAAACACTCACTGCACCGGACTACCCTTGAGACGATATGCATCATCGCTCATACTTCCTCCCTAAGGCGTCTACATCCACCGCAGAAAACCAGCTATCAGCCGAATCGAAAGATTTCCTACCAACTAAGGTTGATTGGTTCAAAGACCCCATCCCAGCACCAGATGCCTTCGAAGAAAGGAACATGTCCAACATTTCCCCTATTATACAAATCGACATTTCCACCACACCTGGAAAACCTGAGCTCATCTCGCTAGGTGCATCATGCACTCAAGCGGAAACTCAGGCATATAAGAAACTCTTCCAAGAGTTCTGTGATGTCTTTGCCTGGTCTTACACCGAGATGCCTGGCCTCGATCCCAAAATTGTGGAACATCACATTGACACTTGGCCCAATGTGCCTCCTATCCGACAGAAACAATGACCAATCCACCGTCCAAGCTCCCAGCTATTAAAGCTGAGATTGAAAAAATCCAAAAAGCAGGATTCATATATCCTATTGCCTACACCACTTGGGTTTCAAACCCAGTGCGAGTAAACAAAAAAGTGGGCACCATACGCGTTTGTACTAATTTTCGAGATCTCAACCTCGCTTGTCCCAAAGACAACTTCCCCACACCTTTCATTGAGCAACTAATCGATGAATGTGCGGGACATGAGGTCCTTTCTTTTATGGACGGTTTCTCCGGATATAACCAAATAAAAATCCGTAAAGAAGATCAATACAAGACAGCTTTCACTACCCCATGGGGCACCTTCGCCTATCGCGTCATGCCTTTTGGTCTCAAGAATGCTGGAGCCACTTTCCAACGCGCCATGACTTATTGCTTCCACGATCTACACAGGATCATAGAAGTTTATCTGGACGACCTCACCACTTGATCCAAGAAGCGATCTGACCATTTAGATGACCTTCAACAAGTTTTCTTGCGTTGTCGAAAATACAACATCCGCTTGAACCCTCTCAAGTGTGTCTTTTGCGTTACATCAGGTCGCCTGCTGGGGTTCGTTATCTCAGAAAAAGGCATCATTGTAGACCCCTTAAAATTCCAAGCCATTGTAGAATTACCGTCACCCCGTACATTAAGACAACTTCAAAGCCTTCAAGGGAGGTCCAACTTCCTCCGCCGCTTTGTCCTTGACTATGCCACAACGGTCCATGGTTTCCTACGACTACTACGTCTGCATACCCGTTTCATATGGGACCAACAAGCAGAGACAGCTTTCATCGACTTAAAGAAAGCACTCACAAACGCCCCCTTGATCTCTCCTCCAGATTTCACAAAAGATTTCACCCTCTATGTTTCAGCATCCGAACATGCCGTATCTGGAGTTCTTGTACAAGAAGATACTGCTCGCCAAGAGCATGTCATCTACTATGTGAGCTAGACCTTGTCCGGCCCACCCCTCCGCTACCCACATGAAGAAAAGATGGCCCTCGCCGTCGTCTTTTCAGTACAAGAGATGCGACATTACATTCTCCTGAGCCACACCAAAGTTGTAGCCAATTCCAATCCTATGGTTTACCTCTTGACGCGTCGCCTCCTTCAAGGCCGCGTAGCTAAATGGGTGATTATATTGCAAGAATACAACCTAACTTTCAAAACCCCAAAGAGCACCAAGGCCCTAGCACTTGCTCAACTCATCACAGATCTCCCATCCTCTTCGTCATCACCCGCTATCCAAATGGATCTCATTGACGATCACATTTTCATCATTTCTTCTGACAACCCATGGTATGGTGACATCGTAATCTACCTCCGCACACAAAAATTTCGACCCCATTGATCTCGACGGACGCCGTCGTATACGACACCACGCCCCCCAATACCTCCTATTAGGTGATGTACTTTATCGACGCGACGTCGATACCATCTTACGACGCTGCCTATCTCATAATGAGGTAGAACAAGTCCTTAATGACTGCCATAGCGGTGCTTGCGGAGGCCACTTCTCCGGCATGGCCACCGCCCAAAAGATCATCCGCAAAGGTTACTTTTGGCATTCATTATTTACAGATTGCATCACCGCAGTCAAACATTGTCAAAACTGTCAACTTTTTGCCCCCAAGGCAAGAACCCCACCCGCCCCCCTTCATCCAGTCGTCACTGTCGGACCATTCTGCAAATGGGCCATCAACTTCCTTGATTGCAATCCCACGTCAGCCGGCGGTCATAAACACATTATTGGGCCAAACTCACATGTAACAATGACACGTCATATGGGCCCCACACCCTATTTATAGAAATTTCACCATTTTTCAAACAACCATTACGGTATCATACGACGTCCGTTCCTCAAACCGTTGGAATTAGCACATCGAGGACTTCATGATAGTCCTTTCCTTTTCCTGTTTTCACCAGGTCCATTTTTTGACCATTTTTTCACACCCTCGTCGCCTTGGTTTGTGTGCCACATCGGTCGTTCTCCATTTTTGACGAGTCTTATATCATCGGATTCAGTTTTTCGCGCTCGTGATGACGCTTGAGATCATTTCTCACTCTCACGCCTAGGTTTTTTGGGCATTTTTCCCATGCCCCCTCGTTGCCTTGGTTTGCATGCCACATCGACTGTTCTCCATTTTTAACAAGTCTTATATCGCCAGATTTAGTTTTTCGTGCTCATGATGATGCTTGAGATCATTTCTCGCTCTCACCTCTAGATTTTTTGGGCATTTTTTCCATGCCCCCTCATCGCCTCGATTTGCGTGCCACATCAATCGTCGTCTATTTTTGACAAGTTTGATATCGTCGGATTCAATTTTCCATGCTCATGATGATGCTTGAGATCATTTCTCACTCTCACCCCATAATTTTTGCGCATTTTTTCAAAATGCCACTCATCACCTTGGTTTGCGTGCCACATTGGCCATTGCCCCTTTTCGACAATCTTTATGTCACTGGATTCAGTATTTCGCACTTATGACGATGCTTGAGACCTTTTATCGCTCTCATAAACCCCTTTTTTGTTTGGTATAGTTTTACCCCTTTTTCGGGCCGAGCAATCCCTTTTACGAAAAATGCACTTAGGGAGTTTCTGTTAAGCTCTTTTCTGACTCCTAAAACAATGAAAAGATCACCGAGCAACCTTGCTTCCTTTCATGCTCGCTAAACGTATCTGAAAGGGCGTCTACCTGGTATAAGTTTACCCCTTTTCCGGACCTTGTAGACTAATTACGAAAAAGGAATACTTTAGTCACATCGGCTAGAAGAGTTCTCCATTTGCATCATTTTATGCTTTTTCGGGCCTTGGAGACTAACTTACGAAAAAGAAAACCAATGGAGTCCACTTACCGCTTTCAGACTCTCTAAACATGAAAGCGACCATGAGCAATCACCATCCTGGCCTCATAAAAACCCACAGGACGGTACTCACAACCACTGCAGAGTCTTCTTATCATTTTCAGACTACTTAAAAATGAAAGCACCCATGAGCACGAACAGTCCTGGGCTCACAAAATCCACAGGACAGTACCATTTCAGAGCACACTTTTATCCCTTCTTGGAGCTCATTAAAACTACGAAGAAGGACCCAATGGTGCTTCTCGGTGCCACAACCGATCAAGTCTACTCATATGGAAGCTTCCCCATTTTGGTCTCCTTTGTTCAGAGTATTTTGTAGTATGTCACCTTGAGAATCCCTCGACAGCACCCATCAGCTTGTACCCCCCAGAGTTAATACATACCCTTCAGTCCTTAAAAGCTATGATCCCTGCACCTACAAGTCAGTTCCCTACGCTACCAGGTCAACCATGTCATCATACTCTGAACAAAGGAAGTTTGAGTCTACCCACTCTATGACCCCAGTTACTTCCATCCCCACAAGTATGTCAGTCCTACTGTCAGTACTACCACACTTCAGTTCTACACCTCGTGCTCCTATTAAGGAAACATCATTGCCTTGTTAGTTGTTGGTCTCCCTCTGTCGATGACACCCAAATTTATTCCAGATGATAGATCTAGAGGTCCCTGTGTCTTGGACTCATCACAATTTATGATGAGTGCCTACGAATCATTTCGAGAAGAGTCCTCAGTGCCTCTCCAAATGGTTGTTTCTCTTCAACACCTTGATCGCATCGTTGAGACTCGCATAGGGTATTGGTCCGTTCAGTTATTTGTTGAAGACCCCGGATACCACCTGATTCTTCCACATTTGAGAGTCTACCTATGGAAACAACTGGTTACATTTTTTCTATAGATATCCGGGTTGCACATGGCGACAATATTTCGATGTACCCCAGTTCTATACTCCCTCGAGTATATAGTTACATGTACTTCTCAGAGATGACACAGTCATTGAGTCCCTACAGATATTGGACACCTTCAGTTTCAGCAGTTCATCAACCCTTCTGAGACCTTATTCAGAATGGTTGTCGCTTTATTCCAGTGTATCAGTTATTGAGATTAGTCATGTTATGATCATGAGTACATCCCAAAATAGTGTCCCCTTTGGACCATTATGATGTACCAACATATTTTTTATGTCTTATTTAGGTCCCCTTTCTTGGGACTAATTGTTATGTCTTGATACGAGCATGGGTATACCTGCCTCGTCCATTATCAGAGATTATTCCTCATTCATATTGAGTCCATGTAATATTTTTTGTTTTTGCAGCTTCCAAGGACCGTTGATCCAGTCTCCAAACGGTCTCTTCTCTTCCCGAAACCCTAGAAAAAAGACAAAAAAACTATGATGTTTATCGGCCATACGATGAGCTCCTGCCCTCACACATCAGGGGGCAATCTGTTAACACCCAAAAAGTGCTCACTAGCTCATTTCCTTATTCACATGACCCATTTGTCCACTTTTCCACCATTTGAGCCTCTAAAGCCATCAAAAGGTCACCAAAAGACCACAATACACCCCTTTTTCCCCTCAAAATGAATATTTTTCCTCAAAAAGCATAAAAACTCTCAAAAAGGGTCCAGAATTCCCAAAAATATTAAAAAGGGAATAAAAATATTAAAAATATTCAAAAAAGGAAAAAGGAGGGAAAAGGTACCTAAACCATGTTGGTCAATACCATTGGTTTCCTCAAAACCATAATGGTATTCCCCACCACCAAAAACTATAAAAAGGTGGTAGGGGCTCCTCACTTTCCATCCATCCATCATCATATCTTCATGCTGTGAAAATCTCTCATGAGTTCTTGACCATTGTAGCAATCTTGGAGAAGAGACCATTGGAGCCTGGAGCATCTCACTCTTGGAGCTGCTCAACATCACAACATCCTCACCATTTGAGGTATCATAAAACAAAAGTTATTTTTTATTTTATTTCTTGTTCTTGTTCTTAAATCTTTTCAAGTTTATTGTTATATGCACATGTTAGATTCAGATTTATAATTGTTTTTTGCTTTCAATATTTGAAACTGCTATCACTTGTTGATAGGTGCCCATTGCACAAAGCTTGGTTGCAAAACCAAACCAACAAGGGGTTTAGAGAGAGAGAGATTGCGATTAGTGTTTTAGAGAGAGAAAGAGAGATTGGAGTTAGCGGTTGAGATAAATAGAGAGATAGTGAGAGAGATCTAGAGATTCATGGCTTAGGGTTTAGAGAGAGAGAAGGAAATATCGGGGGTTAAGGATTTAGAGAGAGAGTTAGATTGGTTGTTAGGGGTTTAGAGAGATAGAGAGAAAGGGTGTTAGGGGTTGAGAGAGAGAGAGAGAATGGGGTTTAGAGGTTTAGAGAGAGATTGGCGTCTAGGGTTTTAGAGAGTGAGAGAGACAGAGATTGGGGGTTAGCGGTTTAGAGAGAGGGTGAGGGAGATATTGGAGTTTAGGGGTGTAGATAGAGAAAGAGAGATTGAGAATTAGGTGTTTACAGAGAGAGATAAAATGAGGGTTAGGGGTTGAAAGAGAAAGAGAGTGAGAGAGAGATTGGGGGTTAGGGGATTAGAGAGAGAGGGAGAGAGATTGGGGATTAGGTGTTTAAAGAGGGAGAGGGAGAGATTGGAGTTTAGGGTTTTAGAGAGAGAAAGAGAGATTTGGTGTTATGAATTTAGAGAGATAGAGAGAGATTGTGGTCTAGGGGTTTAGAGAGAGAGAGAATGGAGGTTAAAGGTTTACAGAAAGAGAGAGATTGAGGTTTAGTAGTTTAAAGAAAGAGGGAGGGAGATTGAGGGTAAGGGGTTAGAGAGAGAGAGAGAGATTTGGGGGTTAGTTGTTTAGAGAGAGAGAGATTTGGGGTTAGGTGTTTAGAGGGAGAGAGATATTTTTTTTAGGGGTTTGGAGAGGGATAGAGAGATTAGAGTTTAGTGGTTTAGAGAGGGAGAGAGATTGTGTGTGTGTGTGTGTGTGAGAGAGAGAGAGAGAGAGAGAGAGAGAGATATTGAAGGTTAAAGGTTTAGGGTAAGAGAGAGAGAGAGAGGTAGAGAGATTGGGGTTTTGGGGTTTAGAGAGAAAGAGAGAGGGTGATTTGGGGTTAGGGGTTTAAAGAGAGAGAGAGAGAGTTATATTGGGGGTTATGGGTTTAGAGAGAGAGAGATTTTAGGGGTTAGGGTTGAGAGAGAGAGAGAGATTTTGGGGTTATGGATTTAGAGAGAGAGAGAGAGAGAGAGAGAGAGAGAGAGAGAGAGAGAGATTGGGTGTTAGTGGTTTAGAGAGAGAAAGCGATTGGGGTTTAGGATTTGGAGAGAGAGGTTGAGAATAGGGGTTTAGAGAGAGAGAGAGATTGGGGTTAGGGATTTAGATAGATTGATAGATAATGAGAGAGAGAGAGATTGGGTGTTAGGGTTTTAGAGAGAGAGATTGGGGCTTGGGGTTTAGATAGAGATAAATAAATAATGAGGGTCATGGGTTCACAGAGAGAGTGAGATCGTCTGTTAGGGATTTAGAGAGATAGAGAGAATGGAGGTTAGGGTTTTAGACACAGAAAGAGAGATTGGGAGTTAGTGGTTTAGAAAGAGAGAGATTTAGGGTTATGGGTTGAGAGAGGGAGAGAGAGAGAGAGATTTGGGTTTAAGGGATTAGAGAGAGAGAGAGTTAGAGACTGCGGTTTAGGGGTTTAAAGAGAGATACGTTTGGGGTTAGAGAGAGAGAGAGAGAGAGAGAGAGAGAGATTAGGGGTTAAGGGGTTTGGGGAATATAGAGAGATGGAGAGATATAGGATGTTATGGATTTAGAGAGGGAGAGAGAGAGAGATTGGATATTAAGGGTTTAGAGAGAGAGATCGGGGATTAGGAGTTTAAAGAAGGAGAGAGATTTGAGTTTCGTGCTTTAGAGAGAGAAAGACAGATTTGGGGTTAGGGATTTAGAGATAGATATTGTGATTTAGGGGTTTAGAGAGAGAGAGAGAGAGAATGGAGGTCAAAGGTTTAGAGAGAGAGAGAGAGAGAGAATGGAGGTCAAAGGTTTAGAGAGAGAGAATGGAGGTTAGTAGTTTATTGAAAGAGAGAGGGATATTCAGGGTAAAGGGTTTATAGAGAGAGAGATTGGGGGTTAGTGTTTTAGAGAGAGAAAGATAAATATAAAGAGAGAGATTTGTGGTTAGGTGTTAAGAGAGAGAGAGATTGGTGGTTAAGTGTTTAGAGAGAGAAAGAGAGATTGGGGGTTATGGGTTTAGAGAGAGAGAGAGAGAGAGAGAGATTTTGGATTAGAGGTTTAGAGATAAAGTTTGGGGTTTAGAGAGAGAATGGGGGTTATTCGTTTAAACAAAGAGAGAGAGAGAGAGCAATGTTTAGGTGTTATTATTACATGGGTTAAATTAGTTTATAGAGAGAGAGGTTAGAGTTAAGAGAGAGAGAGAGATTAAGGGTTTAGAGAGAGAGAGATATTAAGGATTAGGTGTTTAAAGAGAGCAAGAGAGATTGGGAATTTAGGGGCTTAGAGAGAGATAGATAGCTTTGGAGTTAGGGATTTAGAGAGAGACAAAGAGATTGAGGTTTACAATTTTAGGGAGAGAGAGAATGGAGGTTAAAGGTTTAGAGAGAGAAATTGGGGGTTAAGGGTTTAGAGAGAGAGAGTGAGATTGGGGTAAGGGATTTAGAGAGAGAGGGAGTTAGGGGTTTAGAGAGAGTGATATAGAAAGATAGAGATTTGGGGTTAGGTGTTTGGAGAGAGAGAGAGAGAGAGAGAGAGAGAGAGATTTATTGTTAGGGTTTTAGAGAGAGAGAGATTGGGGGTTATGGATTTAGAGAGAGAGAGATTGTGGGTTAGGGGTTACACGAGAGATTGTGGGTTAGGGGTGAAGAGAGAGATTGTGGGTTAGCCGTTTAGGGGGAGAGAGAGAGAGATTTCAAGGCTTAGGGGATTTTAGAGAGAGATTTTGGGGGTTAAGGTTTATAGAGAAAGAGAGAGATAGAGGGTTAAAGATTTAGAGAGAGAGAGAGTGTGTGAGAGGGATGTTGGGGTTTATGGGTTTAGAGAGAAAGGGAGAGACAAATATTGGGGTTTAGGGGCTTGAAGAGAGAGAAAGGGATTGAGGGTTAGGGGTGAGAGAGAGAGAGAGATTGGGAATTATGGGATTAGAGAGAGAAATTGTGGTTAGGGGTTTGGATAGATAGATATATAGTGAGAGAGAGAGAGAGAGAGAGAGAGAGATTGGGTATTAAGGTTTTTTAGAGAGAGGGCAATGGATTCGGGGTTAGGGGTTTAGAGAGAGAGAGATTGAGATTAGGCCTTTTAGAGAGAGAATGAGAGATTGGGGTTAGGGGTTCAAATAAATAGATAAATAGATAGTGAGAAAGAGAGAAATTGGGTGTTAGGGGTTTAAAAGAGAGAGAGATTCAGGGCTTGAGGTCTAGAGAGAGAAAGAAAGAGATATCGAGGGTCAAGGGTTTAGATAGAGAATGAGATTGGTTGTTAGGGCTTTAGAGGGATAGATAAAATGGGGTTAGGGGTTTAGAGAGAGAGAGAGAGAAAGAAAGAGAGATATTTGGGGTTAGGGATTCAAAGAGAGGGAGAGATCGGGGGTTAGGGGTTTACAGAGAGGGAGTGAGAGATTTGGGTTTAGAGAGATATATATTAAGGGTTAGGAATTTATAGAGAGAGAGAGAGAGATTGTGGGTAACCAGTTTAGAGAGAGGGTGAGGGAGATATTCGAGCTTAGTGGTTTGGATAGAGAAAGAGAGATTGGGAATTAGGGGTTTAGAGAGAGAGAGGATGGGGATTAGGGGTTGAGAGAGAGACAGAGAGAGTGGGAGATTGTGTTTCAAGGGTTTATAGAGAGAGAGAGAAATAGATTGGGGGTGAAGGGTTATGGGTTTAGAGAGCGAGAGGGAGAGATCTGAGGTTATCGGTTTAGAGAGATAGTGATTGGAGTTTAGAGAGAGAGAGAGAGATTGGAGGTTACTGGTTTTGAGAGAGAGAGATTAGGGATTAGGGGTTTAAAGAGAGAGAAAGATTGAAGTTTAAGGGTTTAGGGAGAGATATTTTGGGTTAGGGATTTAGAGAGAGAGATGGTGGTTTAGGGGTTTAGAGAGAGAGAGACCATGGAGGTTAAAGATTTAGAGAGAGAGAGAGAGAGATTAGGGGTTAGTATTTAGAGAAAGAGGAAGGGAGATTGAGGGTAAGGAGTTTAGAGAGAGATATTTTTGGGGTTAGTGGTTGAGAGAGAGAGAGATAAAGAGAGAGATTTGGGGTTAGGTGCTTAGAGGGAGAGAGAGATTTGTATTTAGGGGTTTAAAGAGGGATATAGAGATTGGATTTTAGTGGTTTTGAGAGAGAGAGAGAGAGATTGTGGGTTAGGGTTTTAGAGAGAGATATTGGGTGTTAGGGGTTTCGAGAGAGAGAGAGAGAGAGAGAGAAAGAGAGATTGGGGTTTAGGGGTTTAGAGAGAGAGAGAGATTTGGGATGATGGTTTTAGAGAGAGAGAGATTGGGGGTTAGGGGTTTTAAAGAGAGAGATTTAACATGTAAGGGTTTAGAGAGAGATATATATATTTTGGGGGTTAGGGATTTAGAGAGAGAAATATATATTTCGGGGGTTAAGGATTTAGAGAGAGAGAGAGAGATTGGTTTTTAGGGGTTTAGAGAGAAAGGGAGAGATATATATTGGGGGTTAGGGGTTTAGAGAGAGAGAAAAAGATTGATCGTTAGGGGTTTAGAGAGAGAGGTTGGATATTAGGGGTTTAGAGAGAGAGAGATTGAGGTTAGGGGTTTAGATAGACAGATAGATAGTGAGAGAGAGATATTGGGTGCTGGGGGTTTAGATAGATATATAGATAGTGAGAGAGAGATATTGGGTGCTAGGGGTTTAGAGAGAGAGAAAGGGATTGGCAGTTAGGGGCTTAGAGAGAGAGATTGAGATTAGGGTTTTAGAGAGAGAGAGAGAGATTGGAGTTAGGGGTTTAGATAGATATATAGATAATGAGAGAGATATTGGGTGTTAGGGGTTTAGGGAGAGAGATTGGGGCTTGGGGTTTAGACAGAGAGAAATAAATATTGGGGGGTGCAGGGAGAGAGAGAGAGAGAGAGAGAGAGAGTGAGTGAGAGAGGGAGAAAGATTTGAGATTAAGGGTTTATAGAGAGAGATTGGGGATTAGGAGTTGAGAGAGAGAGAGAGAGAGAGAGAGAGAGAGAGAGAGAGAGATTGGATTTAGTGCTTTAGAGAGAGAAAGAGAGATTTGGGGTTAGAGATTTAGAGATAGATATTGTGATTTAGGGGTTTAGAGAGAGAGAGAGAATGAAGGTCAAATGTTTATAGAGAGTGATTGGAGGTTGGTAGATTATTGAAAGATAGAGGGATATTTAGGGTAAAGGGTTTAGAGAGAGAGAGAGAGAGAGATAGATTGGGGTTTAGGGGCTTAGAGAGAGAAAGAGAAAGAGAGGGATTGCAAGTTAAAGGTTAAGGTTGAGAGAGAGAGTTAGAGAGATTGAGGTTTAGGTGTTTAGAGAGAGAGAGAGAGGGAGATTTGGGGTTAGGGGTTTAGAGAGAGAGAGAAATCGGGGGTTAGGGGTTTAAAGAGAGAGAGATTTCAAGGTTAGGGTTTAGAGAGAGATAGAGACTTGATGGGTTAGAGAGAGAGAGAGAGAGAGAGAGAGAGAGAGAGATTGGGTTTTAGGGGTTTAAAGAGATAGGGAGATATATATTGGGGGTTACGGGTTTAGAGAGGAGAGAAAAAATATATTGAGTGTTAGGGGTTTAGAGAGAAAGAGATTGAGGATTAGGGGTATGAGAGAGGAGATATTGGGATTAGGGTTGTACATAGATAGATAGATTGTGTGGTGTGTGAGAAAGAGAGATTGGGGTTAGGGGTTTAGATAGATATATAGATAGTGAGAGAGAGATTGGGGCTTAGACATAGATAAAGAAATATCAGGGGTTAGGGGTTCAAAGAGAGAGAGAGAGAGATTGGGGGGTTAGGGGTTTAGATAGATATAGATAGTGAGAAAGAGAGAGAGATTGGGTGTTAGGGGTTAGAGATAGAGATTGGGCTTGGGGTTTAGACATAGATAAATAATATAGGGGGTTAGGGGTTCAAAGAGAGGAGTGATATTGATTGTTAGGTTCTTAGAGAGATAGATAGAATGGGGGGTTAGGGTTTTAGAGAGAGAGAGAGAGAGAGAGAGAGAGAGGAGAGAGAGAGAGATTGGGGGTTAGGAATTGAGAGAGAGAGAGAGGGATCGAGGGGTAGGGGTTTGGATAGAGGGATAGAGATGGAGTGAGTAGATTGGGGGTTTAGGGGTTTAGAGAGAGAGAGAGAGAGAGAGATTGGGGGTCAGGAGTTTAAAGGGGAGAAGAAGAGATTGGAGGTTAGTGGTCTAGAGAGATATTGGAGTTTAGGGTTTTAGAGAGAAAGAGAAACTGAAAGTTAGGGGGTTTAGAGAGATATATATAATATTTAGGGTTAAGGGTTTAGAGAGATAGTGAGTAAGAGACTATGGTTTAGGGGTTTAGAGAGAGATATTTTGGGAGTTAGAGCTAGAGAGAGAGAGAAATAGATTGGGGATTAACGGTTTGGGGGATTAGAGAGACAGGGAGAGATATTGGAGGTTATGGGTTTAGAGAGAGAAAGAGAAAGAGAGATTGGAGATTAAGGTTTGAGAGAGAGAGAGATTTGGATTAAGGGTTTTAAGAGAGATAGGATTGGAGTTTAGTGATTTAGAGAGAGAAAGACATATTTGGGGGTTAGGGATTTAGAGAGAGAGATTGTGGTTTAGGGGTTTAGAGAGAGAGAGAGAATGGAGGTTAAAGTTTTAGAGAGAGAGATTGGAGGTTAGGAGTTTAGTGAAAGAGAGAGAGAGGGATATTGAGGTTAAAGGGTTTAGAGAGAGAGAGGAGATTGGGGGTTAGTGGTTTAGAGAGGGAGAGAGATAGAAAGAGATAGATTTGGGGTTAGGTGTTTAAAGAGAGATTGATGGTTAAGGGTTTAGAGAGAGAAAGAGAGAATGAGGGTTATGGGTTTATAGTGAGTGTGTGTGTGTGTGAGATAGAGATTGTGGGTTAGGGGTTTAGAGAGATATTTTGGGGGTTTAGGGGGTTAGGGGGAGAGAGAGAGATATTAGATGTTAGAGGTTTAGGTAGTAGAGAGAGAGAGAGAGGGTTGGTTTGGGTTAAGGGGTTAGAGAGAGAGAGAGAGGAGAGGTTGGTTAGGGTTAAGGGGTTTAGAGAGAGAGAGAGAGGTTGGTTTAGGGTTAAGGGGTTTAGAGAGAGTGAGAGTGAGAGTATTTGGGGGTTAGGGGGTTTAGAGAGAGAGAGAGAGTATTAGGGGTTAGGGTTTTAGGAGGGGAGAGAGAGTGATTAGGGGTTAGGGGTTTTGATAGAGAAAGAGAGTGTGGTTAGGGGTTTAGAGAGAGATATGGGGTTGAGGGGGTTTAGAGAGAGAGACAGAAAGAGAATGGGGATTAGTTGTTAAATAGAGAGAGTGAGAGAGAGAGAGAGAGAGAGAGAGAGAGCAATTTTTAGGTGTTATTATTACATGGGGTAAATTAGTTGAGAGAGAGAGTGAGGTTAGAGGTGAGAGAGAGAGAGAGAGATTAAGGGTTTAGAGAAAGAGAGATTAGGTATTAGGTGTTTAAATAGAGCAATAGATATTGGAATTTAGGGGTTGAGAGAGAGAGAGAGAGAGAGACCGAGAAAGATTTGGGGTTATGGATTTAGAGAGAGACAAAGAGATTGAGGTTTAGGGGTTTAATGGAGAGAGAGAATGGAGGTTAAAAGGTTTAGAGAGAGAAATCAGGGGTTTTGGGTTTAGAAGAGAGACAGAGAGAGAGTTAGTGGTTTAGAGAGAGTGATGTAGAAAGAGAGAGAGATTTTGGGTTAGGTGTTTAGAGAGAGAGAGAGAGAGAGGAGAGAGAGAGAGAGAGATTTATGGTTAGGGTTTTAGAGAGAGAGAGATTGGGGGTTATGTATTTTAGAGAGAGAGAGAGAGAGAGAGAGAGAGAGATTGTGGGTTAGGATTTTAAGAGAGAGATTGTGGGTTTAGGCGTTTAGGGGGAGAGAGAGAGAGTGAGAGAGAAAGAGGGATTTCGGGCTTAGGGGTTTAGAGAGAGATTTTTGGGGTTAGGGTTTATAGATAGAGAGAGATCGGGGGTTAGGGATTTAGAGAGAGAAAGGGAGGGAGATTGAAATTTAGGGGGTTTAGAGAGAGAGAGAGAGAGATATTGGGTATTATGGGTTTAGAGAGAGAGAGAGAGAGAGTGATATTGGGTATTAAGGGTTTAGAGAGAGGGAATGGTTTGGGGGTTAGGGATTTTGAGAGAGAGAGATTGAGATTAGGGTTTTAGAGAGAGAAAGAGAGATTGGGGTTAGGGGTTCAAATAGATAGATAGATAGATAGATAGTGAGAAAGAGAAAGATTGGGTGTTAGGGGTTTAGAGAGAGAGAGATTCAGGGCTTGGGGTTTAGAGAGAGAGAATTAATTATCGAGGGTCAAGGGTTTAGATAAAGAGTGAGATTGGTTGTTAGGGTTTAGAGAGATGGAGAAAATGGAATTAGGGGTTTAGAGAGAGAGAGAGAGAAAGAGAGAAAGGGAGATATTGGGGGGTTAGGGATTTAGAGAGAGAGAGAGATTGGGGGTTTAGGGATTTATAGAGAGATATATCAGGGTTAGGGGTTTAGCGAGAGATAGAGATATTGGGGATTAGCGATTTAGGGAGAGGGTGAGGGAGATATTGTAGGTTAGGCATTTTGAGAGAGAGAGAGAGATTGTGGGTTAGGGGTTGAGAGAGAGAGAGAGGATTGGGTTTAGGGGTTGAGAGAGAGAGAGAGAGATTGGGTGTTAGTGGTTTAGAGAGAAAGTGGGAAATTGTGTTTCAGGGGTTTAGAGAGAGAGAGAGAGAGAGGGAGAGAGAAATAGTTTGGGGGTGAAGGGTTAGGGGTTTAGAGAGAGAGAGAGGGAGATATTGGAGGTTATGGGTTGAGAGAGAGAGAGACGAGAGAGAGAGAGAGAGAGAGAGAGAGAGATTGGATGTTAGAGAGAGAGGGATTGGAGGTAAGGGGTTTTGGAGAGAGAGAGAGATTGGGGATTAGGGGTTTAAGAGAGAGAGCGATTGAAGGTTAGGGGTTTAGAGAGAGAAAGATAGATTTGGGGTTAGATATTTAGAGAGAGAGATGGTAGTTTAGGGGTTAGGGATTTAGAGAGAGATATGGTGGTTTAGGGGTTTAGGGAGAGAGTGAGAGAATGGAGGTTAAAGATTTAGAGAGAGAGAGAGAGATATTGGGGGTTGGTAGTTTAGAGAAAGAGAAAGGGAGATTGAGGGTAAGGGGTTTAGAGAGAGAGAGAGAGTTTAGGGTTAATGGTTTAGAGAGAGAGAGAGAGTTTAGGGGTTAATGGTTTAGAGAGAGAGAGAGAGAGATAGAAAGAGAGATATTTGGGGTTAGGTGTTAGAGGGAGAGAGAGATTTGTATTTAAGGGTTTAGAGAGGGATAGAGAGATTGGAGTGTAGTGGCTTTGAGAGAGAGGAGAGAGAGAGAGATTGTGGTTTAGGGATTTATAGAGAGAAATTAGGTGTTAGGGTTTAGAGAGAGAGAGAGAGAAAGAGAGAGATTGAAGGTTACATGTTTAGGTTGAGAGAGAGAGAGGGAGAGAGAGATTGGGGTTTTATGGGTTTAGAGAGAGAGGCGGAGGATTTGGGGTGATGGTTTTAGAGATAGAGAAAGATTGGGGGTGAGGGGTTTAGATTATATATATATATATATATATTTTGGGGGTTAAGGATATATATATATATATATTTGGGGGTTATGGATTTAGAGAAAGAGATATTGGGGCTTAGGGGTTTAGAGAAAAGGAGTGAGATATATATTGGGGTTTAAGGGTTTAGAGAGAGAGAGAGAAGTATTGGGTGTTAGGGGTTGAGAGAGAGAGAGAGAGAGAGGTTGGGGATTACAGATTTATAGAGAGAGATTGGGGTTAGGGGTTTAGATAGATAGATCTAGATAGTGAAAGAGAGAGAGAGAGAGATTGGGTGTTAGGGGTTAGGGATTGAGAGAGAGAGAGATTGGGTGTTAGGGATTTAGAGAGAGAGAAAGAAATATCAGGGGTTAGGGTTTTAGAGAGATAAAGGGTTTAGAGAGAGAAAAAGAGAAAGATAGATATTGAGGGCTAAGTATTTAGAGAGAGAGAGAGAGAGAGAGAGAGAGAGAGAGAGAGAGAGAGAGAGAGATCAGGGGAAAGGGGTTTTGAGAGAGCGATAGAGATAGAGAGATAGATAGATTTTGGTTTAGGGGTTTAGAGTTAGAGAGAGAAATATTGGGGGTTAGGGGTTTATAGAGAGAGAGATTGGGGGTTAACAGTTTAAAGAGATATTGGATGTTAGGGGTTTATATAGAGAAAGATAGACTGGGAGTTAGGGGTTTAGAGAGAGAGAGAGAGAGAGAGATTCGAGGTTAAGGGTTTAGAGAGGGAGAGAAAGAGTGAGAGATTAATATTTAGGGGTTTGGAGAGAGAGATATTTTGGGTTAGAGAGAGAGAGAGAGAAACAGATTGGGGGTTAAGGTTTTGGGGATTAGATAAAGAGGGAGATGGATTGTAGGTTTTGGGTTTATAGAGAGAGAGAGAGATTAGGGATTAGGGGTTTAAAGAGAGAGAGAGATTGGAGTTTAGGTGTTTAGAGAAATAAAGAGATATTTTTGGTTAGGATTTGAGAGAGAGAGAGTGTGGTTTAGGGGTTTAGAGAGAGAGAGAGAGAGAGATTGGAGGTTAGGAGTTTAAAGAAAGATAAAGGGAGATTGAGGGTAAGGGATCAGGAGGGAGAGAGAGAGAGAGAGAGTTTGGGGGTTAGGGGTTTAGAGAGAGAGAGAGAGATTGTGGGTTAGGGGTTTAGATAGAGATATTGGGGGTTTTAGAGAGAGAGAGAGAGAGAGAGAGAGAGAGAGATTGGAGGTTAGAGGTTTAGGTTGAGAGAGAGAGAGGTTTGTTTAGGTTTTATGGTTTAGGGGTTTAGAGAGAGAGAGAGTGATTAAGGGTTATGGGTTTAGAGAGAGAAATAAATTGTGGGTTAGGGGTTTAAATAGAGAGATATGGGGGTAGGGGTTTAGAGAGAGAGAGGGGGGAAAGAATGGGGGTGAGTATTTTAGAGAGAGAGAGAGAGAATGTGGGTTAGTAGTTTAGAGAGAGAGAGAGAGAGAGAGAGAAATATGTAGGTGTTATTATTACATGGGTTAAAGTAGTTTAGATAATCCTATTTTGGTGTTATATAAATTTTCAAGGTTTTAGGGCATACAAATGTTTAAATTTGTATGATTTATTAGTGTTATGTTCTAAAATTTAGTGGTTACAAGTTATATGGGTTGGATGAGAGTGGCTAAAGTACCTAAGGTTTAGAGGAAGTTAAATTTATAATTACCAAAGAAAGAGATCCTAACTCCTAGGTTGCTTGAATAGAGTGTCAACAAAGGGGGGTCCCTTGTTAGACCACTTTAAAAACCTTGTGTGTACATGGTCAACCACCCAACTTGGGGCGTACTGGGAGGGATTCTCTGGGAGTTACCTCCCTTCACCTATTACTAGCGCAATGACGTCCCAGTTTCCAGCTACAACAAAGGCACATGTGTCAAGATTCTGAGTTAGGAAATTGTTTCTAAGCAATTTCCCAGAATGGCCCTTTGAAAACACTATACACAAGACTTTCACTAGAACCCCTATGGCCAACCTACTAATGCAAAGAATATTACAAAATGTATACAAATTAATATTCATAAAAAAACAAATATTTTCTATAATCTTATTCTCATTTAAATATTCCATTTAAATTTGTATATATAACCATGAAAAAAACATTGAAAAACAATTTACCAAAAGTAATAAGATATCAATTTATAATCTAAGAAAACATTAAACTAAGAATGATTAAGTAAAACTCTAACCTATTTCAACAAACTCATAATTATTAACTTGAATTCTAAACTATTTCAACAAACTCTTAATTATTAATCCGAACTATTTTAATATGGAAAAAAACTAAATTATTAAGAATAACATTCAGAAAAAATAGAAAAGTCTCCATGTATGACATCATAGTACTAATTACAAGAAAATTTACATTTCACATCTCATAAAATTCTATACAAGAAAACAATATGGAAAATTAATTGTTCATTTTTAAATTAGTAGAAGAAAATTATTAAAATTTCACAATGCTTAATAAAAATATGAAAAATGAGCAAAGCTAAAATAACATAAAATTTATTATTTAAATTAGAAGAAAATTATGAAAATATCATTATGTTTAGTAAACGTATGAAAAATAAGCATTATTAAAATGAACACAAAATTTATTTATTGAATTAAGAAATATAATGAAATTAAATTTATAATTATTAAAAAAAAGCATAGAAAAAAGTAAATACCTTTATAAAATTAAATATTATCATTGGATAAGGAATAACTCTTCCATAGTTTTCTACTTTCTATCCAATCCTCAATCATTCCTTTAGAATATGAAGATAAAACTATTCTTTTAGTTAAAACCGAACCTAGTGAGAAAGCAAAAATCAAAATCCGTAGCCTTGTTAGACAGCAAGAATCAAAACCTATTACCCAATTTTTTTTACCTTATTCCATTAAAAATAAACAATAATTTAAAACTAAAAACAAATAAAATAAAAAATTAATTTATCAGCAACCAACTAAACAAATATTAAATATAAATTTTAAATTTAAAAAGTTAAAAAAAAAAACATAAAACAAAAGTGATGAAATAAAATAATAAAAATAACAAAACACAATTCTATCCTAATTCTAAGCTCACCTACATCATTCTAAGCTATGCTTAAAACTACGCTATAATTTTCACATACTTTTATTTAACTTCCTTCTAAGCTCAACTACACCATTCTAAATTATGCTTAAAACTAAGCTATAATTTACACATGCTTTTATTTAACCTCAGCTTTAAATTTTGTGTTCCCTTCTACCAATGTTCTAAATTTTATTGTATTCAAAAGTATGTGAAGACATCGGTGCAATGTAAGCGTTCTTGTCCCCACTCATTTTATTAATGCGAAAAAGAACTCACCCATATTCAGACATTCACCCTTCTATCCAAAATAATTTATTAAAAAAAGCATTTACTACCCTTTGTTTAAAACATTTTCTAACCACATTCTTACCAGCTCACGTGTGCATACCATAATTAATCCTGCATGCAATGCACTCGTGGAAGTGGTCCACCACTTCACATTAACAATTAAGAAAAACTTGTTTGTTAACGCGTTTGAGTTTGTAAATCATGGCCCTCCACGTGTATCAATCAAAATGGCCAGCTACATAAGGTCAAATTCCACATAGTTTAAAATTTGCTCGGTGTATTTTCAAATCTTAGGGAGGGACTGAGAAAATTTGCTTTGCTAACTAAGAAAATTTGAAGGCAGTAACTAAAAAATGGAATGGTGTTCTATGTTCATTCTATCGAAGTGATGGTGAGACTCAGCTCATGTGTTAACTAACTTAAAACTCATTGCAGGACGGTGCAACCAAACTCATTTTTTCCATATTCTGCCAGATTTTTACAGGAAGGTGCAACCCAATTAACTCACTTTTTCCATATTATTTCAAGCCTTCACAGTTTCATCCCTTCCACTCAATATCTGATGGCGTCAATGAAAATGTTGGGCGAGTAATTTAATTTAAGTATGCAGTCCTGTAATCGACCAGAATTAACATCTCCACATATGCGTCTGCTATGACTTTCGTGATGGCTCTCGTATTCAGGTAATCAAAAAAAATCTGCGCAGTCAAGCCGAGCCAAGCAAGTGGTCAAAAAAAAAATCTACGCAGTATTTAATTAAATTTTTATATTAAATACATGGAAATTTTTAAAATATATAAATGTCTATCTTATTATTTACTCTGTCTTCAATTCAGTTTACAATTAAGCTGCTACCAAAGTCCATATCCACAAAGAAAAAGTTTTGATTTCTATATCCTTGAACACAATACAATCGAATGTTCGTTCACAACTCAGATTACCGTCAATCCCCTCTGTTGAGAAGCTCAGCCACAACTACCGTCAATCCCCTCTGTTGAGCAGCTCAGCCTTTCAGGAGAACAACCAAGGATGTAACATTAATAGATACATAGCCGCCACATTGAGAGGCAATGGTGAGTATGCTTTTTCTCCAGTAATGGCTGGCAGCCTACTAGAGAGTAGGTCCTCTGATAATGATTTACGAGATCAATGAGAACTACATTAAATGTAATTTGGTTTCTCGCGACTGTATATAAAAAGCCCATCAATATCGCAGAATCGAAGTTTGGGAACGCGCAGGCACCAGAAGATCCTTGGATCGAACATGTGGATACGATAACTGAAACAAATGAATAAAGGGTAACAGGATTTAGGTATGATCGCAGGCGAAACAGAGATACTCTCCCCAAATAATCTCGCCTCTAAACCCTCCTGTTTGACTCAAATAATCATCTCTAAACCCTAAAAGCTATAGGTATGTTCGCAGCTCGTTTTTGATAGGGATAATCGTCTCAAACAATATTGGTCTCCAAATCCTCGTAATTGACTGAAACAATCATCTCTAAACCATTGAGTACGATTCTCCTAAACCCTTCTAACTCTGGATTTTAGTACGTCGTGACTATAAAAAAATCTACGCAGTCAAGCCAAGCCAAGCAAGAGGTAAAAAAAGCTGACTTCCTTTTAGGTTTCCATACACTTACTTGATCTAAGTTGAAGTTCAATCCATACTAAATACTTATACTTATGAAATTTAACTTAAAAAAAATAAAAATCAAATCCATACCAGATCCTTATGAAAATAGGAAAATAAAGTGAGAGAAAAAATTAACTTAAAAATAAAAATAAAAATAAAAATTATATGCATATTACAGTGTACAGTGGGACATTAAGGAGATCATTCAAAACGCTGAGACTCAGTGATGGTGAGACTCAGCTCATGACTTAACTAACTTAAAAAAATCCACGGCGCAGAACATGGAGCTGAACTCTATTTCATTGTAAGTATAAGCTTGAAATATCATTTTTTGTTTGTAGAATATACTTGTTTTCTTCACATTTTGATAAAGGTTTCAATTATTTTGTACCAATTTTGAATGGATTGGTAGGTGAAACATAATATTTTTCTGTTCTGCATGACTACATCTGCAAGAGATTTATAATTCTTTTGCTGCCTGTTTATGTTGTATTTTCCAAGCTTTTATTGATTATCCTTGTAACCTTCCTTGTGAAATTATTCACAAGGTCTTTCAGCCTGTCATCTATGGTAGATAAAGTGCACATGTTATAATCTCAAATAACTTTGTTTTTAAACTTTCTCATATGGTATTTCAACCTATCATCTATGAAAGAAGCCTAGCCCCTAAAGGCATGACAATGGTACCCATGATACTTCCAAAGCAATTGGAGCTTGAGCTTGGGGTGGCACTTTATGTTTTTTCCCATTGGTTTTAGTGATGGCTGTATAGATAGCAGTAAGAACTTTCTTGAAACAAAGCCAAGTAAGGATAATAGGAGAAAATGCAAATGCCAAAGATCAAGAAAAGACAATTATGATTCTTGATTTGGTACAACTCGGAGAACAAATTGACAATACAACTGCATTCTTGATTTTTGAGACGTTTTGGCAAAAGAAGGTTATCATTAACATGACCATTTTTCATGACTATTGGGTAATCTTTGTTTCTTACCTAGGTATGTGACCCTTTTCCAGAATTTTACAAGATGGTGTTAATTGTTGGAAATTTTATTTTCATATCAATCCATAAGGAATTCTATTTAAGGGTACTAGCTCAATGGTAGAGCACCTGCCTTATAGGCAGGAGGTTGGTGGTTCGATTCCTCCGTGCCCTATATATATCCTGAAACCACTAAAAAGAGATAAATGACTAAAAAAATGACCAAAATTTGCATATAAACGACCATCAATACAACATGAGAGATAAGTGACAAAAAAAGACCAAAACATGCATATAAATGATCACTTTTGAGTTGGCGGTCGTTGGTAGCAAATTAGCGGTCATTTATCACATGACAAAAAATGTGGTCATTAATTGTGACAATTAATAACCAAATATATGACCAAATTAATGACTAAATATACGACCAAATATATGACCACAAGATAAGCTATAAATGACCAAGCTAAATATGACCACATTTTTGGACACGTGATAAATGACTGCTAATTTGCTACCAGTGGTCACCAACTCAAAAGTGGTCATTTATATGCGGATTTTAGTCGTTGTTTTGGTCATTTATCTCTCATTTTGTACTAGTAAAAATAAATAAATAAATAAATAAAAGAATTGGAAAATAAGAATAAAGAATTGATAGATAGAAATCAAAGATTCATAAGTTTAGTGACACAGAAGCTTCCATTGCAAGGTGCGAAACACTTAATTTGGGATTCAATCATTAATGAAACTGCAAAATTCAGACCTTATTTGAATTTTATGAAGACGAAGCAAGCAATAGCAGATGATAGCATACAAAGTTGTATAGCAATGAAAGAAGTTTTGCATAAAAAGACAAAAGATACAGCCCATAATATCATAAATTTTTAAATACTCTGACAGAAGATGATCTCAAACATTATCACATTGAGAATGTTCAAGCTAAAGCACAACAAATGAAGAAACATGTAGAAGCTTTCAAAAGAGGATTTGAAAAGCTAATTCAGAAAGGATTTCCCTCTTTTTGGGATGAAAATTATGAGGTAATCTCTCAAAATGATTATAAGAATTTGTTATTGGATATCAGGATGGACCATAAAAAATTTGAATATTTGACTCATGTTCTAATAGGGAAGATTTTATTGGACAAACTTTCAGATGATTTTGAAATTCTGAACCAATTGGCCATGATAGGTGCAAAGATACCTCCAATTTCCATTACAGAGCACATAGAGATGAAATTTTTGGTCAAGGAGATGACTAGTTATGAGATACCTTTTACAGAACAATGGAAAATAGTAGATAGGTATGGGAAAATGAAGTACAACTTGCACACTTGAAGACTCTTGTTCGAGAAAGACGCCTTTTCAACAGCTACAACAAATAGAAAGACATCAAATATCATATTTTGAGAAATTTTGGAAATTGTACAAATTTTAACTAAAATAGAATCTAATAGTTAGTTTGAATTTTACTACTTTTAGTAATAAAGTAGTTAGGTTATTCCTTGAGAGGCTTTCAATGTATAAAAGATCAATTTTGACAATGTGAAAAGGGTTGGAACCTGTGAAGAGATACACATTTTTGTATTGAGCTCTTTCAGTTTTGAATAAAGATGGTCGAGCAGAGTTGAACATATTTTCAAGAGTAAATATTCCTGTGTTATTGATTTACAGTCCGTATTTTTCCTTTCCTTATGTGATTTGTTCTTTCCAATGAAATTCTTTTCATTATGTTTTCCCTTCATGCTTTGATGAGAGTTTTTTAAAATCATAATTCATGTAATGATGCTTTGGTTTAATCGGATCAAAGTGTTCACATTTTTCCTTTAAAGTCAATGTTGGATTCATCCACGATTGGTGCCTAATATTGATGGACTATCATTCTTTCTTCAAATACCACCTACCAAACAAGAACTTGATTGTAAAAAGATAACTACCTTTCCTTTGCAAAAATCCTCATTATTTAAACTCTGTTGATTCTTAAATTTTTTAGTTTTTGACTCCATGCCTAATAGTATCCATGTGTTTTAGCCTCCTACAATTTTTAAAAACACAATCATTTTGAAATATCTCTAGTCATTGTATTCATTTGTTGAGAGAGCCCTCTCTAGTAGGAAAAAGTCTAGTTATCCTCCTAAAGACTGGTTTGAATTAGTTACCTTAGAATTATCCTTCCACAACCGAGCGATAAATTCTGAGTGCCAACACCATGCATCTAGCTATGTATTCTGCCATATCATTCTTCATACCTGGAAAATAGTAATATTTCCTCACTATTGCTTTTGTCATTTGATAGCCCAAATTTTCAACATAGGGTATGTTACACCTAAAATATACTCATCATTAGATTCAGTGTATACATCCCTAAAGTCACCTAGACTAAGTATTTTCATCTGGGAGGATTTGCACTCAATTCTGCAATCTTTTGAGAGGTCGTCGCAGGTTGCACATTAGCAACATGCGACGTCGCAGCTTGCTCCACTGCAAGGTGCGATGAGGTCTGTTAATGGGAAAAAATAGTCTATTCGAGATCCTTCTCGAAACTTGCCCATTTAGGAGCTTATCCCTGACCTCTACGGGGGTTGGTACTCGACCCCTAACTCTTTGGGAGGATCCCCTATCTCTCTCCTACCATCTCTCAATCTATCCTATCCATACCTTATCCACTTAGTCCTATATAAGTGAGGCTCACTCCCATCCCAAAGGGAGGAAGACTATGGTATCTACATGCTGGTGAAATCTCTCTTAAGATACCTCCATTCACATATTGGAGAGCTCATACTTCCTTGGAAGGACGTGGCAATTGGCTTGGTCGGAGAAGGGCTACTGTGTTAAGTCTTGGTTGTAGTTCTATATCTCTATCATGTATTCCCCTATTTGCAGTAATACAAATGCTTTCCACCAATATTGTTCTTGTGTGCAATGATATTGTGTAGTTTACCTACTTAACTGTTTACTTAGATCGCTTCTTGTATAGATGTCTTTTACTAGTTTCTCTTGTTTCTTTGTCTTAACAGGTCTTGCAGCTTGGATCTGACGACCGTGGGACGTGGATCAACATTCGGGAGAAAGGATTGCGTAGTAAAAAGGTAAGACATCTAGTACTTGGTCCTTAAGTAGATCTAGGAGATGTGTTTGTAGTCTGTTCTATTTGTTCTAGACTCACATTGAGCTAGGGAGATCTGGCTCACGTCCACTCGAGTGGATTGTCCGATAACAAATCTGGCGACCATACTGGGGAGTAGTGTTTGTCTTGTCTAGTAGTCAATAATCTGAGAGTAATTTTCAGTTGATTACTTGACACAAGCCTCTTTTATCATTTTTTTTGCCATTTACTTATTAGGATTGATTTCACTATCAGATCTTCACGTTGAAGACTCTGATTTGCTTCCTCTGAGTTTATACAACTCATTTTCAAGCCTGTTTATGGTTCATTGTTGAGAAATCTGGTTCATTTTTGAATCTAGACCTCGCCTGTCGCACCTGGGTAGTGGAAACAGAGCGACACTGTGTCATTATGAGTCTCTGTTCTTCACCTGTTAGTCACCCATCGCATCCTTTGCATTGGTATACTGCGACATCGTCGCACCTCCCGTGAAGGAAAACTATGACGTCGCACTATGTGTAAGGACAGAGTGTACCGATCTGTCAAAAGTTGGCATACAGGCATCCCTTCCCTCATCTGACAGTTTGAACCTTGGTTTGATGTATGAACTCCCTCTGTGCTGCAAGATCCAGCCAGAGACCACATTTATTATTTGTGTGTTGAGAGTTTGGTTTCATTTGGATTGACTTTGGGTTCCGTCTTGGACAAGTTTGAGATAGGTAGTGGTGGATACTCTAGTCTCCTCCACCTTCATCCGTTCACTCTTGCATTCCATTCCTTCCATCGCTGATCTGATCATTGCATTGGATCAACCTACAGACCTCATTTACATTTGTTTTTTAGCTTTGCTTGCTTAGTTTGCTTGCTACTGCTTGATTTTGAGTTAAGTGTGTTTTTCAGCTTCGTTGAGTGCTTGTCTTTTCTTGAGTTTTCTGAATGTATGAGTGCTTCAAGTAGTGTTTTCTTTTCAGTCATTTAGATATGAAAGCAGAGTTGTTATCAAGTCTATTCTTTGATGCATCCATCGAAAAGTTTAAAAATGCTTCTTTCCCATTGTTTCTCAAAAAATTATTGAAGAAAGATTGTTGTGCATTGGAAAATTCTCGTTTATGTTTTGGAAAAGTTGAATGAATGTATGATCTATTGTGTTTTTCTCGAATTATGAAACACTCATCTTCTTGAAAGGCTCAAAGTACGCTTCGATTTTTGTAAAACTAATTCCATGCTAAGGAAAGATAGATGCATTTTTAATTCTTGTTGCTTTTAGATCGTTGAAAGTGAAATTGAAAAGCTTGCATATTTCATTTCAGAATCCTCTCTTTTCATTACTTAGGGTCGTTTTATTTTGAAAAGAAGAAGAAAAGAAAAAAGTTGTTTTGATTTGGTTTAGTAGCATTGTGCACTTTTGTGTTTCACTGAAAAGGAAAATAATACTTTCATTGTCAAATTTGTTTGAATTGGGAATTGTGTTGCATTAAGTTTGTTTTGGCAATACCATTGGAAAAAAAGCTTTCTCCTTTCCATAGCTAGAATTCATTGAAAGAAAAGAACATTTTGTGCATGTAGTCAGGGCTTGCATTATGCTTTCGATTATGTACTCACCTCATACATTCACCTAACCGTCCAAGATAAAATTAACGGTAGAACTAGGTAAAATTTTTAGCAACTTGTGTGTAAGTAGAGACGTGTTCTAGCGTTGTTAAGTGTGGCAGCTGTCGTTATTTGCCAGCACTGTATCCCGGGGGTATTGTAGTATTCCACGTACAATGGTATATCGAGCTCCTTCACGTACCCACCAAGTACCATAATCCGTACTTGGCGTATATCGAAGGGTGTATCACGTACTCGACATGTATATCGGAAGGTCTCTTTCCAAACGGTTGTGCATTAGACAACACCACTACGGATTTGAGCTCCCACGTACCTTGCGTATATTGGGAGACACAACTAGGATTCCTGAAACCAATCGAGTTAACCATTTGGCCGTCTTGGCAAAGAAATACACCGAGAACAGCACTCAGGGAGATTAGCACGCACGTACTGTCTAGATAATCGGGTATGCAGGCAAGGGTACGGTCCCAATCCTCCTTATCGCGTCATATTGTTGGACCCTGTAGTATATCGTAGTTTGCAATGCCTTGATAATCCCATAAGGTTCCAGACTTTTGAATCCACTCTGTCACATAAGTTTGCTTGTTGCCTTAGTTTGAGTAGGTTTTTCTGGACTGCTTTTCTTTTAGCATATCCTTAGGAGAAATGCTGTTTCATCCTTTCTGGCTGATTTTCCTGATACTCTAGCAGATTTTCCCTGGAGAAGGTCTTGTAGGATCTTAAACTTATCACCCGAATATCCCCTTATCCTGGAGGTTATTTCGAGGGTAAGAATGGATCAGCGTAACGCGGTTGTAGTTACTGAAGTGGAGAAACCCACTTTGAATGTTGGCAGAATTTTGTTTCCACCATATTCACCTGCCTCTCATCCCCCGCAGGATGAAGAAGCACACACCCCCGCTTCACAAAGCCTTTCTCCCATCATCCTGGGAGAACCTGGATCGTTGGAATGGATAAACCGACCCCAGGACGACCCTACAGCAGCTGTTGGTCCTTCAACAGCTTATTGGACATCTTCTACAGACCACCCAGTGGCTCATTTTTTCATCTCATCCCCACCTAACTGGACTACTCTAGAGTTCTCTAGGACTTACTATAGGCCTGACCCTGTTGAGATTTTTGGCCCCATCCACAAATTTTGGAACAGTTACGTATTAAAGGAGATGAGCTTCAAAGATAAAGTCTCAGGAAACACTCTGAAGAGTTCCATAATCGCCATTTCCAAATAAGATTTGATGATGGAAACATCCTAGTTCATATGATATATTTTGAATCACCTAAAGTACCCCACCACGTGACCACTAATAAGACTGGTCAACCCTCGCAAGAGTCCAGTCCTGCACCTCAAGTGAACCAACTGGTGGAAGGACAACAGTCCAACACACCTGTCACTACCATGCTTACTTTACCAAATCCTCCCCCATCTTAGAATTCGAGGGGAGGGTATTCCATTCCAACGGATTACCTTATTGGTAATGTTATTACCACGGTAGCTAGTCAACAACCTACATTGATTCAACCTTTGACTAGTGGTCAGCCTGTTGTGGCTGGGGGGAAACCCCCATTTCCTAACCAGAACGTAGGCGGTGGAATCCCCAATGGACCTTCCGTTGGACCTTCCCAACCTGCTAGACCGTCCACCATGGGACTATCTCATGTTGGAGGGCTGTCAAATGTAACTCAACCCTCATGGAGTCAAGTGTATCCAAGTTCTGTCAACCTTGTGTCGGGCCAACCTAATCCCGAAAATGCACCATACGGGATACCTTATCCCGGGAATCCATACAGTCTATGGGGAAAACAACCTGTGTTGCAACACCGACCCCAACCGACTATCCCTCAAGTACCACCACCCCCGATCGGTCCTCCCCCACCTCTTGTTGGATGCGGTGGACCCCCACCTAACATTGGTGGAGTCCCACCTCATTTTTCCTACAATATCCCTCACCCCTCCGGCGGGTGGCGGGAATGGTCCACCACCCCCTCCCGGCGAAGGCGGTGGGGGACCACCCTATCATGGTGGAGGAGGACATTTCCCTTTAGGTGGCGACGGTGGTCCACCACCCCCTCCAGGCGGAGGCGGTGGAGGACGGCCTAGTTACTATGGTGGTGGCGGTGGTGGTAGAGACCCTCATCCTTCCGGCGGCGGAGGTGGTGGGGGGGCCCATCCTTCTGGTGGCGTAAGTGGACCACCACCCCCTCCAAGTGGAGGTGGTGGTGGGACACCTTATTACGGTTATCGACCCCCACCTCCTCTCGGTGGTGGCGGTGGACCTCCACCCCCTCCCGGAGGTGGAGGTGGACCCCCACCTTATTGGAATCGACCACCTTATGGTGGCGGACCTCCTTATGGTGTAGGCAGCACACCCCCCTACGGCCAGTTTCATCCTGATACACCTTACGGTCAGTCTGGTCCTTACATGCCTTATCTGTATTATCAATACGCGCAGCCTAACCCATAGCTACCCTTCCTAGCTACTTTGGACCTGCCTGACCTCTCCCGTTTAACCAATGATCCTATTTACCATGGATCTAACTGGCCACCGATTCCGGTGAAACTTCCATTTGATATCCCCAAGTTTGATGGCAAGCCGGGTGAAGACCCTAAAAACCACGTGATGACATACCACTTATGGTGTTCATCTAATTCCTTAATGGACGATTCAATTCGTCTTAGATTGTTTCAAAGGACTCTCACCAGTTCGGCTGCCAAGTGGTACATTGAATTGCCACCGCAGTCTTTTCCTGATTTTGGTTCTCTTGCCATGAACTTTTTGACACATTTCCAGCTGCCCATACGGTATGAGACTGGTACCGAGCTTTTAACCTCGCTCCGTCATAATACCGCCACTCACATTTTGGATCATATCCACGAGTGGCGAAGGAGACGACGTCTCATTAAATCTCCCATTCTAGATCAGCTCCTAGCAGACTGGTTCACAAAATCCCTCATCCCTACCATAGAAAGAGACGTTGCTATGCGAGGTGTTGTCACCGAAGAACAAGTCATCGCGAGTGACCATGTGCTAGACCTCGTCTACACTCAATCTGACACTTTGTTTGATATTCTACCTGACGCACCCCGTGACGTTAATGAACCTGCGAAACAACATAAGGGACTCCAAACTAATGGAATCATTGGTTCCATTAACACCCATCCTTCTGCTAGCACTATTGGATCATCCAACCCGACTCCAGCTGGCCACAACACCACCAAGTCCACCGCTCCTGTTGTAATTGAAGAGGTGAATTCTATCCAATAAGCTTCATCTCAGAATTTTAACGGCAAGAAGAAGAACAAGGGGAAACCCAAAAATTCTTCTTCCCAACAGGAACCAAAGAGCACTCCTAACAATACCAAGTAGAAAAGGAAATTGAAGTATCCTTGTTTACTGTGTGGAGATGACCATTTCTCCAAAGAGTGTCCCCATAGAGACGAAGTGCAAAAGTTTCTTAGGGGTAAACCGACTCCCGCAGTCCTCAACGATCCATTTCCTACTCAAAACCAGTATATGATTGCTCAAACCCCCCCAACCTATGGGGAAGCATCCAATACTGCGCATGTTCTCATGTTGCGTATCGAGATGATCAATTTGAATACTCGCTCGCGATCTTACGAACCGGTCCCTTCGAAGGAATCCACTGGAAGTAATGCTGAAAAAGCTTCCGACTCCTTAACTGATGTCACTGTACCATCAACTTCTCTCACCATTGAGAATCCCTCCTTAGACTCGATATTGCGACCGCCCAAGAGTACAATTTGAAAAGTTGTTTTCAATCCTAATGCTTGAGCGACACAAAATTACAATATCGTAGAGTACTTGGCACAAGCTCCTTGCACCATGTCTACCCTGGAAGTTTTACAGAATTGTCCTAATCAACGTAAAACTCTCCTTGCAGCCATCGGTGCAGTTGACCCGGATTCCTCTAACACCATCATGTCCCTACTTGACAACTTTAAGTTGAGGCTCTCACACCAACTCGCATTCCCAGTTTCTGTGAACATTGCTGGGAAGATTGTCCATCGTACCCTTTTGGACGAAGGAGCCTCCACTTCTGTCATGTCCATCGCCTGTTGGAGAGCCATTGGCTCCCCCGAATTGAATCATTCTCCTACCACGTTGAAGGCATTCGCCGGGTGTGGCTTTCAACCTCATGGGCTCTTACAAGCTCTTGCAGTTGAGTTGGGTGGAAAGACCGTAACCATTAATGTGGAAGTGGTCTCGGCCCTGTTAGATTATAATCTATTTCTTGGTTGCAATTGGTTTTACACCATGCAGGCGGTAGCCACTTCAGTCTTCCGCATAGTACAATTCCCCCACCAAGGATGAATTGTTACTATCGACCAATTATATTTTTGTACACTAGACGCCACTACTCATCCTAGTGACCATGTTCCTTCCATTGGACAGATGTCAAAACAGTATGAGAGTGTAGGGGTTGGCCTTTTGAAATATTCATCTCTCATGGGCACTTTTCCAGCCGCGGACCCCCCTAATCAAGTTTCTACAGTGAACATGATCTCCAGAGAGATTTTATCTCACTCTAACGATGCTTGTCTTGTACCGGATGAAGCCACAACACACCTGCTTGGAGATATGATGCCTCTTTCACCCGTTGAATGTATTTATGAGGCTATCCAATCAGCATCGGAGGACCATTTAACCATGGCCTCTCCATCCTATTCTCTACGACAGACGTCATCTCTACCTGATCTCTTACTTCAGACTTTTCATTCAGACGAGTCCATCATGGAAGTAATGAATATTGACGACAGTCCATGGGATGATCTCCACCATAGGTCATCTTTTCTTCCTCCTTTGGAATACATAGAGGATAACATCCATACCCTCTTTTCACCAGATATCTACCCATCCCGTCATTCCCCCATCCTTACATGTCTTACAAACACGAAGGGTAACTTGGCCAACATTGAGCCAACCACCCCGATAGACATCTCGGTGAAACCTGGTATAGTGGAACACATTCGCATAGGCCAGAAGTGTTCCCCTGAAGAAATCGCTGTTAGCACGGCCTTGTTTAAGCAATTTCGAGATGTATTTGCTTGGTCCTATGAGGAGATGCCTGGGATAGACCCCACAATTGTTTCTCACGAAATAAAAACCTATCCTGACATCAAACCTGTGCGCCAAAAGTTGCGACCGTTACACCCCCGGAAGACTGCGGCAATAAAGGAAAAAATTGAAAAGCTCTTAAAGGCTGGTTTTATTTATCCTGTCCCATTGACGGATTGGGTGTCAAACGTCATTCCTGTGAACAAAAAGCAGGGCACCATTCGTGTCTGTGTTGATTATTGGGACCTTAATCAGGCTTGTCCAAAAGACAACTACCCAACCCCCTTCATCGACCAGATCATCGACAACTATGCTGGAAGCGTCATCTTCTCATTTATGGATGGCTTTTCTGGTTACAACCAAATTGAGATCAACCCAGCCGACCAACATAAGACGACTTTCATCTTCCCGTGGGGAACATTTGCATACCGCAAACTCTCGTTTGGCCTTAAAAATGTTGGTGCCACGTTTCAGCGGGCTATGTCATATGCCTTCCATGACATTAAGGAATTTGTGGAACCTTACCTGGATGATCTCCCTACTCATTCAAAGCAGCGCGAGTTCCACATTGATCATCTGACGGCCATTTTCCTCAGATGGAGATGGTACAATATCCATCTGAATCCTCATTAGTGTATCTTTTGCATTGAGTCCGGACGCCTCTTAGGATTTATTGTTTCGAAGGATGGGATCCGCATTGATCCCTTAAAGGTGGAGGCCATCATCAACCTACCACCCCCGATTGATGTGACAGAACTTCAAAGTCTCCAAGGGAAGGCGACTTATTTAAGACGTTTTGTTTGCAATTTCGCGGAGAAGACTCAGGGGTATATGAGACTACTGAAGAAGGACGTCCCATTCATTTGGGATGACCAAGCTCAAAAATACTTCGATAGTATCAAACATGCCATCACGCATGCCCCCGTGCTCCAACCACCTAATTATTATCGAGATTACATCTTATATCTCTCCACTTCTGCTACCACTATCGCCATGGTTTTGGTACAAGAGGATCAAAACGCCCAAGAATATGTAATATACTATGCAAGTAAGGGTCTAGCTGACGCTGAAACTAGATATTCACATGTCAAAAAACTCGCATTCGCGGCGGTCATCGCCGTCCAGAAGTTCCGGCACTACATCTTGCTCTGCAGCACCACTATCATTGCCGACTCGAACCCCATGTACCACGTACTGACACATCAGGTGCTTGGGGGCAAGTATTCATGCTGGATTGTGATACTGCAAGAATTTGATCTTCTTTTCGAGAAAGCTAAGTCTAAGAAGTCTTTGGTGTTTGCCAAGCTCATTTGCAACCTTCCCCATTCTGATTCAGAAGTTGAGCACAATGACTCCTTTCCGGATGAATCATTGTTTCTCATCAGTACGACTGACCCCTGGTATGGAGATATCTCATTGTATCTTCAAACCCAACCCTTCAACCCTCAACTCTCTCGCGATGACCGTCATAAGATACGTCACCATGCAAAGTATTATTTAATCATTAATGATACTTTGTATCGCCATGGCATTGATTCAATTCTTCAATGTTGTCTCACTCATGACGATGCTGAATGCGTTTTGAATGACTGTCATGATGGGGCATGTGGCGGTCACCTCTCTGGGATGGCTACAGCCTAGAATATTTTGCGCACAGAATATTTTTGGCCTACTATCTTCAAAGATTGTATTCAGGCCATAAAAAAATGTCCTCCTTGCCAACACTTCCATACGAAGAAGTGCACTCATCCCACCCCGGTACATCCGGTTATTGCTGTTGGCCCATTCGCAAAATGGGGCATTGATTTTATGCATTGTAAGCCTACCTCAGCCGGGGGGCATAGTTACATAATTGTAGCTATGGATTACTTCACAAAGTGGGCCAAAGCTATGCCTACATACTAGAACGATGGCAAAACCGCCGCACTCTTCATGTTCAATCATGTCATAGCACGGTTCAGAGTTCCTCAGGCAATTGTTACCGATCATGGTTCCCATTTTCAGAACCATATGGTTGATGAATTGAGTGACAGGTTGGGTTTTCTCCATGAAAATTCAACACCCTACTACCCGCAATCCAATGGACAGGTTGAGGCCATTAACAAGGTCTTGAAAACTATGGTCCAAAGGATGGTAGGGACACATAATTCCAATTGGCACAACATGCTCTTTTCAGCATTATGGGCCTACCAAACTTTTGTCAAAACCACCACAGGATTCACTCCTTTCCAATTGGTATATGGATTGGAGGCTGTTCTGTCGATAGAGTGTGAAATTCTGTCTCTACAACTCGCTGTCGAACTTCTTCCTAACACTACTGCTGAGGAAGAACGTCTCTTGCACTTAGCAAAACTTGATGAGTCTCACCGAGATGCCGCTCTTTCTAATGAAGCGCAAAAGAAACGCATCAAAGCCCAATACGATAAGTCAGTTGAACCTCGTATCTTTAACGAGGGTGACCTGGTCCTTACTTATGACCAGAAGCACGACAAACTAGGTGCAGGGAAGTTCGAGTCCATGTGGCATGGACCTTACGTTATAAGACGTGTGTTGGAAAAAGGTGCTTATGAGCTTGAAGACTATGATGGAATCTCTTTGGGTGAACCCCGCAATGGGCTTTACCTGAAGAGATACTATGCTTGATCCCTCATGCATAGACTTACTTGTATATACTGTACATGGCATTTTTTTTTGTTTTTTGTGTGGTGTGACGCATTTATTTTTCGAGTGTCTTTTGATCTTGTTTTCGCTTCTTGTACCATGTTGTGTCTGTGTGTGCAGATGGAAACATGCTATGGATTCGCGGACTGCACCAGCCGGCATACCCGTAACCTTGCTTCGGCAGTCTGGGTACTATATTCCCCAACAGGTGAGCTCATTAGCTTAGGAGGAAGTTGCCTAGGGTTTGCAACCAACAATGCCACAAAGTATCAAGCAGTAATCGGAACCCTAGCTAACACCATTTCCTTGGGTATGAACCACATTGTCATCCACATGGATTCTCAATTAGTGGTTTCCCATCTGAACCGGGTGTACGCCATCCGTGATCCCACCTTACTCCGTCTCTTCAGACGAGTATGTCTCCTAGAAAGGTCATTTGAATCCATTCAATACCTGCACATTCCACGAGAGTTAAACACAGTTGTTGACTCGATGGCCAACTTCATTTTGGATTGGTACATCACACACACATAATATCCATAATGTGTAAAAGCATTCACGACATGTAAATACAATGTATAAAAGTAAACATGTAAACAAGATCACATCACTAATCATTTTAAAAAAACACAATGCAGAAATCGCTGGTAATGTCTATATATATATATATATATCACTCAAAAAGTAGTGCTGGTACAAAATCTGAAGCACGATGGATTTCAGTGAGTCTCTACAAAAATATGAAGCATCATAGCTTCCATTAGTACAAAATTTAAGGCCTCTAAGCTCTCAATACAAGTAAGATAGTGTGATCAAGCCTGGCGCCTGACCTGTACACCATCCCTAGCACAGACGGCACGCTATCGCTGGGTAAGGAAGTAGTCTACAGTCCGAGCCATCTTGCGGAGTAAGGCGTTGAATCGCACGGATGCTCCAACCCCAAATCTCTGCATGGGCCTCAATAAGTCATCAATAGCTGGCTCTAGTACCTCCACAGTTACTTAGGATAGGTTCCTATACACCTCCTCCATCTCCTCGATGGTAGCGTGACCACCTGCAGGAATGACTGCCTCCCTGCCTCTGTCTCTCCTCGCCAAAAGGGAGAGACCCACTGGCCATACGGGGCCCACATCTGCACACACATATTATGTACTTGTCAGCACTGCATAAAAAAAATGATATAATATACAAAACTAAAAATACAATGGTTTTGTTCTCACCTAGGTCACCTCATGCTGCACCCTCCGGTAGCACCAAGTCGGGATCCTCTTGGAAGTCCATGCCACTGTATGGAAATTCCTCGACCATAAGTAACTGGCCCTCTAGCCAACTGAAAAACTCGGGACCAAATCTAATGATGGGCCCGCCACCATGACAGGTCATGACCTCAGCCCATCTGAGCATATGGGGATCCTTGGGCTCCCTGTCATCAAGTACCAACTGCGGACGTAGAAGAGGAATCCGCTCTAAGAGGAACGATACTATGATCGATCCATACCCAAACTGCTTGAGCTCCCCTCTCCGGCACTTGGTCAGCTGAGCTTGGATGTTTGTGAGGAGACCTCGCACCAGTTGAAAACCATGGGGGACATATAGTCCTCCGCATACAGCATCTGGGTCCGAGTAGCCGTGTGTGGGGCTTGGTTACCCACCACCCTAGTAATGGTAAGCAATATGGTCCACAGTGGATGGATCACCACATCCCTGATGAGAATCTTCCTGCTAGAAGGATGAGAAGTAGCGATATAGTGCTGCGACACCATGTCCTCAACTGTACGGTCACTGGCCCGTGTCCCAGTAAGTTGTATAGCATCCCCTCTTTGGGACAAACCAGTGAGAAAGTAGATATCCTCAATGTCTATCGTGAGGATATGCTCACCAATCACAAAGTACTGTTGGGCCGCATCCCAACTCTGGAGCATGTGTGTCAGTAGTGGGATCTGGGATCTCATCCCCTGGATCTCAAAGAACTTGAGTAACTCGCAGTTTCTCAAAGCATCCACGCATTGTGGATCATTCGCGGCTTGCTCATCCTCGAGTTAATGTTCTCTCTCTCGCCACTCCAATACCATATTGGCTAACTAGTAACCTGCCAAGAAGGACATTTAAACACTATTAGGTCTTGCTTCAACTCTTAGAAGTCCATTTTTTGATTTCTTTTTGATGTTTGGATTGTGGTTTTCCGCCGTTGCACTGTACGTTTAGGTACAGTGCGATGACATCGCACCTCTCGTATTCGAGTCTTGCGATGACTCGGTCTCATCACAGGTCCCGAAAGGGCAGCCTGCGACAAGCCAAGGGCACATAAAGCCCTCCATAACACCATCAAAAACCCAAAAAATGGACATAAAAGCAAAAACTAAACCATTGGAAAGTTGTTGGATGAAGTTTAGGCCTACCTGATCTGGACGGTTGGTGAAATGGCGGATTGTAGCTCCCGAAATCGGCAAAGGAAGTTTTGGATCCAAATTGGTACTTCTCCACCCAAATTGGCAATTTGAACAATGAAATCTATTTTTGGCCCATATTTCTATTTATAAATAGAATGGAATATTCCTTTTCAAATATTTTGATGCTTTTGGGCCATTTACTATAGTTTTGACCATTTGTCATTATATTTGGGGCTATTTGACACTTTCTCTAGTGTACATGAGTCGTAAAGTGGTCTTTTGTGCCGTTTCTCGCATCACCAACGATAACTATAGGTATGAACACCCCTTTGAATGTTTTGTCATTATTATTTTTGGTTAGTCATAATTATTGCATGAGGACGATTTTACTCTCCGTTTGTTCTCGTACTCATGAAACCATGAGAGCAAGTACCGAGTTATGATTTATCACTTTTCCGGGCTTGTTAAACTTCCACGGAAAAGGACACCCCCCGGAGTCTACCGTTAAGCTCTTTTCAGGCTCTCAAAAAACGAAAATATTGCCAAGTGAACTTGTCGTGTTCACGCTTGTTAAAGTATTTGAATGGTCGTCTTCCTGGTGATAGTTTACCCTTTTTTCGGACCGGGAGGCACTAATTATGAAAAAGGAATACTCCAGCCAATCATGACTGGAAGAGTCCTCTCTCGCGTTGTTTTACCCTTTTTCGGGCGATGAGGCTAACTTTACGAAAAAGGACCATTGGAGTCTTCTTTAGTTCTTTTTAGACTCTCTAAACATGAAATGATGACTGAGTTTACCTTCTATGGACTCGTTAAATTTTCACATTGAAGGGCTCGTCATGGGATGAACCCCTCCTATCCCAGGTTCAGAAAATATTTGGGATTGGACTCATCTATGGGATGAGCTATACCGAGCATCTGGTTACCTTCATCAAACTCGTAAAAAAACACATGAGGCACTCATCATTCATGATAAGGAAAAAGGAAAGTGTTTGTGTTACATGCCTTAGTGGCAGTATATAGTCGTTCTTGAACATGGCACTCATCTGCATTCGCATACAAAACTTGGGTCATCTATTTGTCTATGAGTCCCCACTTACTTTTTGAGTCCTATTACTCCTCTGAGTCATTCGGAGAAAGCTTCCATTATCAGTTGCATTAGAAGTTTGCGTCATTCTCATTGTGTCAATACTGCCAAGTCATGCCATGCCCATGTTCAAGAACACGTTCACTATCTATCATCTATAGTCAGTACACACATCATCATGTCGTTGTTACTTTGATTCAGTCTTACATGTTACAGTACCATCCGATCCACTCTACACATCTTTTGTCGTGTTTCGTGTCGATTGATGGGGGATTCATCATGGCCCTCCTTCGATGGATTCATCCTTTTCGACTTCAATTCATCATCCGAGGATTGAATCTAGAAACCAACCAAGTACCTTGGCCCTGCATGCCTCAATGGCAGTTTACCTTGCTTTCATCATGAGTTTACATCATTGACTCTTGATTAAAAGATTTCATCTTGCGTTCAACTTCAAATCATTTATTCACGCTTGATGACATGTACTGTGATGCCTTGGGAAACATTGACATCAATGGTGATCTCCCTCGCACTTGTTAATGGTTTACATCAATGGTCGGTAATCAAGTGGTTTCTACCATGTTCGGCGTCAAGACATTTGTAATCACAATGGATAGATTCGTATCATTGTGGGTTCAGCTTGAAGACCCCGGGGAGTCGTGTTTTACCTAGGTTGCGATGGAGTTTGTATTGAGTCATATTACACAGATCCACTTTTGTATTGGTCGTGGCTGTGTTATCATCTCATCATGGATCTACGCTTGTGTCTAGTAGCCATGATTGTGTTCAGTCAGTCATTACTACCATGGATCTGCAATGTATTGGTCGACAGCCATGTTGTACTTCATATGAGATTGTTTGTTCAGAGTCAGTTGTACTGCAGCAATGTCCTTCATCCATCGAGCCTATTGCCATTATTACTTTCAAAGCATTTCACCTGTACGTCCTTAACAGCTTCATGCTTTGGGGGGCATTCTGTTACACCTAAAATATACTCATCATTAGATTCAGTGTATACATCCCTGAAGTCACCTAGACTAAGTATTTTCATCTGGGAATATTTGCACTCAATTCTGCAATCTTTTGAGAGGTCTTGGCAAGTTGCACATTAGCAACATGTAACGTCACAGCTTTCTCCACTGCAGGGTGCGACGAGGTCTGTTAATGGGAAAAAATATTCTATTTGAGATCCTTATCGAAACTTGCCCATTTAAGAGCTTATCCCTGACCTCTAGGGGGGATGGTACTCGACCCCTAACTCTTTGGGAGGATCCCCTATCTCTCTCCTACCATCTCTCAATCTATCCTATCCATACCCTATCCACTTAGTCCTATATAAGTGAGGCTCACTCCCATCCCAAAGGGAGGAAGACTATGGTATCTACATGCTGGTGAAATCTCTCTTAAGACACCTCCATTCACCTATTGGAGAGCTCATACTTCCTTGGAAGGATGTGTCAATTGTCTTGGTCGGAGAAGGGCTACTACGTTAAGTCTTGGTTGTAGTTCTATATCTCTATCATGTATTCCCCTATTTGCAGTAATACAAATGCTTTCCACCAATATTGTTCTTGTGTGCAATGATATTGTGTAGTTTACCTGCTTAACTGCTTACTTAGATCGCTTATTGTATAGATGTCTTTTACTGGTTTCTCTTGTTTCTTTGTCTTAACAGGTCTTGCAGCTTGGATCTGACGACCGTGGGACGTGGATCAACATTCGGGAGAAAGGATTGCGTAGTAAAAAGGTAAGACATCTAGTACTTGGTCCTTAAGTAGATCTAGGAGATGTGTTTGTAGTCTGTTCTATTTGTTCTAGACTCACATTGAGCTAGGGAGATCTGGATCGCGTTCGCTCGAGTGGATTGTCCGATAACAGGGTACATTATGCATCTCCTTTAGAACCACCTTCCTTATTTCTTCTGAGTTTGGCACATAAACTTTGTCTTTTTTCCTAAGAATTCCATTCTCTTCCAACTTATACTTATCAAAATTTTGAGGTACCGTCTGCTGCTACAATCTCTCTCTTACCTATTGGTAATGCTCATAGGTAGCATATGCTTCAATGATCCTATCCTTTAAATCCGATGTACCCATACTGATAGATGCTACATGCATCACATGCATCTTCCTACTGAGAGCATCTACTCCCTTTTTCTCTTTTCCTTTGATATGCTTGATTTAAAAATCATATTCACATAGTAAATCCATCCATCTTCTCTTTCTTGCATTGAATGTAGGATGCTCAAACAAATACTTCAAATGATCATGATCGGTCCTTAACTCAAATTTATTACCCATCAAATAGTGCCTCAACATCTTCAACGCATGCACGATGGATGCAAGCTCTAGATAATGAGTGGCATAGTTTTTTTCATGCTCTTTCAAATTTATGGATTCATAACTTATCACATGACCAACCTAAGTCAACACTTCACCAATGCCTTTCTTACATGCATCAATGCATACTACAAAAATTCCATCAAGATATGCAATCGTCAGAAGTAGTGAACTGGTACGCAACTCCTTGAGTCTTTGAAAATTGTCTTCACATTTGGAATTCCATTCGAACTTCACACCCTTCTTCTACAAAGATGTAATGGGATGAGCTATCTTTGAGAAACCTTCAATAAATATTTGGTAGTACCCTTCTAACCCCATGAAAGATCTTACTTCTGACACATTCCTTGGTGTCGACCATTCCATAATAGCTCTTATCTTCTCAAGATCCACTAAGATGCCTTCTTTTGATATGATGTGCCCCAAGTATTGAATTCTACTCTGATAAAATGATCACTTACTCAGCTTGGCATACAATTGATGTTCTCGAAGTACTTGCATCACCAACCTTATATGTTCTTCATGTTCTTCTTCTGTCTTGGAATAGATGAGGATGCCATCCAAGAAAACAACCACAATCGTATCCAAGTACTTTCTGTAAATTCCATTCATCATAAACATGAATGTTGTTGGTGCATTGGTCAATCCGAAGGGTACTACTGTAAAATAATAATGTACATACCTTGTTCTGAATGTTGTCTTAACAATGTCTCCATCCTTGATTCCAACTTGATGATACCTTGACTTCATATCTATCTTTGAAAATACCTTATATCCTCTCAATTGTTCAAATAATCCATCAATCCTTGGAAAGGGATACTTATTTCTTATTGTTTCTTTGTTCAACTGTCGGTAATCTATACAAAGTCTTAGAGTCCCATCCTTCTTATTCACAAAAAACATCGGAGCTCCCCAAGGTGACACCCTAGGCCGTATGTAACCTTTCTTTAGCAACTCTTCCAACTTAATTTGTAACTCTTGCAATTATGGGGGACTCATTCTATAAGGATATTTAGATGAGGGTACTATGTTGGGAACCATATTAATCAAGAAATCAATGTCTCTCTTAGGATGCATTCCTGAAATTTCTTGAAATACATCTTCAAATTCTTGTAACATTGGGTAATCTTGGTAATTCTGGTTCTTTTTCTTCTTTTGGCTCTATCCACATGAGCTGCATATAACTAGCATCCCTTCCTAAAACACTTATTCAGTTGTGGAGCTGTGATCTGTCTCAAATATATCACTTTCAGTATACCTCTTACTGTCATATGATTTCCCTATTCATCTAGGAAAGTAAAGGGATATCGTGACACTCAAGTATGGCATGATGTGTATCCAACCAGTTCGTGTCAGTCAACATATCATATGATCCCAGGGGTATGATGTTCAAGTCTGCATGGGTATTTAGACCATTCATGTCCAAGGGACACTTCCTTACTTCCTTGGTGACCTATCTCTTGGTACTTGTAGCCAACTGCACTAGGCTTGCTATCTCAAGCTTACTTTTCTTTAAATAACATTTATCAATTAGGTTAGGTGCAATTTAACTATGGCTAGCCCCATAATAAATTAAAATAGTTATAGGTACAATGGAAATCTTACCTGCTACCTCAATCATTATGGAGCTTGTATTCCATCCAAAGCTGCATAAATTCTTGGAATGCTTCCACCCATATCACCAATTGTTGGAGCTTCTTGAATGTTGTGAATGGTTCCCTCCTTTAGTGGACAAAACCTGGCATAGTGATTTCCCTTGCAGTGCCAACATTCAATTGGTGGTCTTGTTCCTTTGTCTGAAGGATCTTAACCTATGGATCTATTATGCTCTCTTTTCCTCAGCCGATTACTATTTCTGAAATCTGGAGGCTAAAATCCTTTCCTCCTCCGATCTAGCTTGTTTGTATTCATATCCTTCCAGTTCTTTTGATATCCAATCTTGTTATTATTATGATCATATAGGTATCTTGCCTTCGATGCAACCTCCCTGAGAGTCTTTGGCCTGTCATATTGGATTTTCCTTGTAGAAGTATTGTAGGCCACTTAGGAACCTCTGAATCTTCACCTTCTCATCCTTCGCAAATTCTACATGCTTCAGCATCTCTAGAAAATTTTTCTCATAATATTCCATGTTCATGCTATCCAATTTGAGTTCGAAGAACTCTTCCATCTTTCTATCAAAATAATGCTCTAAGAGGTATTCCTTTTGGAAGTATTTCTTGAACTTCTTCCAGGATATTCTATCTTCATCAATGTTCTTCAGCTTGACTAGATTATCCCACCAAAGAGATTTCTTACCCTGTAGATGGTAGATGGCTACCTTTGCTTCCATGTTCGGTGAATATTGGTGCAATTGGAAGAACTTCCTAAGGCCCAATAACCTAGTTTCTGCACTTTCTCCTTGATTTACTTCCCCATCGAAGGTTGGGCATTTGATCCTCCTCAGTTCTCCTACCAGTTCATCCTGAGAAAACATTCTCTTCTTATACGTGACCGGAGATCCCTCAGGAATTCTTTCTGAGCTACTTGAAGAGTAACCCTTCTTCTTCTTGGGATATTTCCTATGATGGGGTTTCCTTGACTAAGATATGGATCTACCACACTCTCTTCCCGATTCATAATATTTTCCTTTGTACTGCACCTTGGAGATGATCTCTGATTTTCTTGCAATTTCTCCAGACCTTGTAGGATTTACCTTTGGGCATGAATGATTCGCTCATTATCCTTCCTACAGGTTCTAATTTCCATCTTCAAACTTCTACTGTGTCTTCTAGATCCAAAGATTCAATGTTTATTTTGGGTGTTCTTGTCATAGATATCCCTCCTCCAAGGCATAACTCAACAGACTCCTCCTCGGGGCTAGAAAATATCTATCCTTCCCTCAAATCCATCATTGAACTCTAATATCTTCTCTTTCGGTTCAGGGTTCAATTTTTTGGTTTAGGGTTCACACTGCGGTTTTACAAGTACTCGGGTTGCAATGTGTATGCTATAATACATTGTTAGGAAATACTCAAACTCTTTATAACATATAATAAACATAAATAACTTTCATATACACAAATTCATAATTCCATAGAAGGCCCAAACATTCATAGGGTTGCAACCTGACTCTGTTACCACTTGTAACATACTTAACCCTGGAACACCACACCAAGTTCGGGTACACGGCTCTTATCAAAGGGGAAGGCTGAATCTAAGGTATGCACAGCGGAATAATACTTTACAAGTTTAGGCTAACATGTCAATCAAATGCAACAATTCCCCATTCTATATGAAATACAATGTAATGACACATGAATACCTCCAAACTATAAATTCTTCACATGTTTAAAAAATGTCATCACACATATGGGAAGTTCACCATTTCCATATAACCAACTAAATAGATCATATTTACGTACATTCACATAACTCCATTTATGACAGTAACCAATCAACACTTCTATCTTTCTTTAAAGCATAATTATACACTAATGCATATCATATCTAATGCATAAAATTACCATCTATAAACCTCATATAATATCTTATCCATAAAATCCATACACGGCCATATGGACTATCCAAATATCATATCCTTAAATGATCATAATTCATAAACAAACTAGCTTCTAAAGCAATAAATAAATCAACAATCTATTCTACCTCAAGTAGCATAATTATATCACTAATTTTATCAAAATTCACCACATTAAATAATAGCAATTAACCCCCATGGAATATCTAATCCGGAACATCCATACATGACCATATGGACTGCCCTAAAATCATACCTCCTAATGATCATAATTTTCAAAAGCAAACTAGCTTCTAACAACTAGACTAACACAACCACATACATGCTCTATGAGTTGTCAATTTATCAACATTTAGTTAGCAAATAACCATGAACATGAATACAGATTAAAATCATGTAACGGTAGAGATATATCAGCCTCCTTGGGAACATGTACGGCTACATACGTAAAGAGGTTTATCTAGTTTAAATACTTATCTTTTTATAGGGCGCAAATGACATCAAACATACAACTTTCCTCCCAGCCTTAGACACCATAGAGAAACTTATTGAGCATGCCACCCCTAAGCTAACGTCTTGGATTTCTCATGGGAAAGGAACTCTTCCCAATTCGATCCCTAAGGATAACAAAAAACTTATGTCTCAACCTTATGCATACAACACAAGATTTCCCTTCTCCTGCGATACAACTTGTGATCACTAAGATATATTCCAAAAGATTGCCCCCCTCTCTTGGAATTCGAGCTACGGCCAATATGGTTCACTTCAAAAGATTGTCCCCCTCTCCTGTAAGACCAATTGTAGCAACTAAAATCTCTTGCATGGGATTTCCCCCCTCTCTTGCAAGACAAAACACAACAAATAGAATCCCTTGCGCATGATCGTCCCCCTCTCCTAAAAGGAAAGCGCAACACACAATATCTCTTTCTCAGGATTGTCCCCCTATCTTCCAAGTCTAAGCACAAAAAATAAGAATGTATTGCTCAGTATTGTCCCCCTCTCCTGTAAGACAAATCTCAACAAAACAACCTCTTCACAGGATTGTCGCCCTCTCCTACCAGACAAAGTTGCAGTAAAACTAATCTCTTCTCCCTGCAAAACAAATCTTGAGCTTTTGGTTGCAGATACCAATTAGAATCCCCTCCCCATGTATTCAAATTAAAGGGAGAGCAGTCTCTCCACTATATCACTAAACTCTCCTCACAGGATCCCCATTCCCCTCCAAGACAAAATTGGTGCCATTGGGTGCACAATACCATGCCAAATCCTCCTTTGGCATCACAATCTAGCCAGAGCAACCCACTACATTGACCAACAAACTCCATAATGACAGAATGAAAAAAAAATCCCTCTCCAACAATTCAAATCCCCCTATACTAATTCGAATTGCCTCCTAGACATGTACTCCAGAACGCTGAGAAGCAAGTCCAAATCACTGAGGCTTCTTAAAACCCTTTGAATGACCCATTCAATTTCTCCATAGAGTAACTCAAATCCACTAAGACTAACTCTAAACCACTAACAAAAAAACCACTCTCAGTCACTGGCTAGCTCAATTTTTTCAACACTGACACAAACCCTCCATAATTGACTCGAATTTACCCATAAATTACTCCCATGCACTCAGGATAATTCAAATTGACCCAAAAATGCTCAAATTAACTGAGAATGACTCGAATTCATTTCATCAACTAAAGACTACTGACTTTAGACACTAATTAACTAAGGACAACTCCAATTAACTAGACTAACTCAAAATTACTCCAATTAATTGAATACAACTCAATCTGACTCAAAATTACTCCAATTAATTGCAAAGACACTCCAATTAGAGTGGAGTTACAAAAATTAGGTGCATGATTGATACAAACAGTCAATTAGGCACATAAGACATGAGTGGTGTGAGAGTGGGCCCCACCAACATCCAGTTAAGGAATATTCTCTCTAGTGAGGGCGCAATAGTGCCTGCAAAACATTAACTAGGAAAAATAGGACCACCATGGTCCACTAACTTCAAGATTAGGAAACACTGAGCGATGTTAGGATGAGAAACAACTCGTAACCCCAAACTCTTCACATGTGGAAATCCAAGGCCCCTAGCCACGTTTGTTTCCTATCTTGAGCCATTATTTAGTTATTGGTAATTATAATAATAGAATAGCATAATAAGATAAATAAATAATAATCATATTAATGGCCCATGGTCCAGGCACCTAGTGCCACCATCAAAGTAAATAAATGACAAGGTCGCATATGTCCGGGGCTTACCATCGAGGTATTACATATTGTTATTTACCATTTATTCTCTCTCTTTAAGCTTGTCCTTCATCGTAATAGTTTCATAATTAACAACATCGTCCTGCTAGATTGGTTTCAATTATTGCCTTTGTTTTTCAAGTACCTATAATCCAACCTCCATTGACTCCATTCTATTCTCCAAATTTTTTATATGATTGTTTATTTGTTCTTGAATCCTGTTTTCCAAAAATGTAAACTTATTATCAAGCATGGATTCTAAGTCTTAATTGGGAATTTCTTTCTTCTCTATTTTTCTCTAATGAGTCTATTTAATCATAAATGTTACAAGAGTTACTACATTATATAAGGAAATTTAAAACACAAGTCATAGAAGGGAGATTTCTCGATCTTGTTTTGCAACCATTCCATAGAATTCCCAATTTCTAATAATTTTATATGGCATTCATCGCAAAGATCAGATAAATTGCTTCTTAGTCGACTACATACTTTGATCAAATAGCTGGATAATAGTTACTTCACTTAATAGGATTGTGCTTATAGGGAGGCCTAAAAGATTGCTCCATGAAATTGAAATAATTGACGGAAAGTAGAGTGCTTAACTTTTGAACTGAGAGGTTTCTCATAATTGAAAATATTAACTTAAAAGGCATTTCATAATTGATTTACATGAAATTGAAATAATTGACGGAAAGTATTTCAAAGTGCTCAACTTTTGACTTGAGAGGTTTCTCATAATTAAAAATATTAACTTAAAAGGCATTTCATAATTAATTTACAAATTTTCATATGGTTAATTACTTGTAGATCATATTTCCTTCCACAAAAGTATTTATAAAAAACTTTCTTAAAAGGTATGGGCCTTTTATAAAAAACTTTCTTAAAAAATATGTCCCACATTAATGAAAGCATTATCATAGATCATTCATATTTTCTTCTACAAGTGCTTTTGAAAAGCTTTCTAAAAATGTATGAAATTAACAATTCTACAAGCATTATAAAATTTATAATAATATAAAAAGTAAAATTATATATATATATAGTTTTGATTAATTGTATTGAATTTTGTCAAATTTTGTTAGCATGGTTAATTTGGATAGATCTTGTTTTATATGGCTACTCGAAATCTAAATTTATAAAGTAATATAGTGAAAAGACTTAAAATCCAATCATATTAAGGCTAAGTCTGAGACAAACTACAAACGAAAACAAAAAAGTGTGTATTGAATTTCAATTAAAAAAATTATGTTTCACTAGTATTACTTATTTTATTCTAACATCTTTATTAAATTACACATTTTCATTAAAGTTATGGCAATTAGTGTAATAGTCCTAATCATAAGATTAGACAAACTACAAACAAAAACAAAAAAGTGTGTATTGAATTTCAATTAAAAAAATTATGTTTCACTAGTATTACTTATTTTATTCAACATCTTTATTAAATTACACATTTTCATTAAAGCTATGGCAATTAGTGTACTAGTCCTAATCATAAGATTGAGAAAACCTTTATAACATTAAAAATATAAAATTAAATTACTCTTATCAATCAAATTAAAATTTAACAAAAATACATATTATTATAATAATTAAAAATTAAAATTTTTATTATATTAGATATCAAAATAAGAAAATAAAAACGATCATAATCACGAGATTAAGAAAAACTTTATACCATTAAAAATATAAAATTAAATTATTCTTATTAATCAAATTAAAATTAAATAAAAACACATATTATTATAATAATTAAAATTAAATATTTCATTATATTAGATATCAAAATAAGAAAATAAAAACGATAATGAAAAACACTAAAATTAGAACTACACGTGGAAAACCATTTGTTTTGAGCTACCTATTTGTCAAATTTTTATAAATAAAATTTAAATTTTTCATGAATAAAATTTAAAATTTCCGAGATTCATAATTAGTTTATAAGAATTCAAAATAGCTTGTATAAGGATTTAAAACAATAATAATCCTAGATTGATTTTGATTTTATTTATGCAATTGTTTTAAACCTACAATAGAAATTTGTTTTGAATTTATAGTAGTTATAATTAAAATGAATAAGAATGATAAAAAAATTGAATACATATGTAAATATGTTTAAATACTTACTCTCTTTGGTCTAAGATATAATACATGTACCTTCTATTTTCTAGTTTCTTTACTTTCTTTTGTCTATGATATAATACATGTAACTTTTATTTTCTAATTTTTTAGTGGGTTTTTCAAAGTTTTTTTTAGTATATATATGTATTCAAAATTATTCATTTTATTCAATTAACATATAAATTATAATATTATGAATTTATTAATTTATAAATATTTTTTTTAGTAAATAGTTTAGATTTTTATTGTAAATTTTTTATTTTATTTTTATACTTGTTTAAAAATAAATTATTTTAATTGGTTTCTAAATAAAATTTAGTATATGTTTATAAAAATTATACTATATTTTATAAATTAATTTTGTTTACCCATAAAAATATGAGTGGATATAATTATAAATATAAACTTATAAATATGAGAAATATTTCTATAATTTCTTTTAATTATGTTTACACATATATGTATGCATTAAGAATGGTAATATAAACTAATTATATTTTATAATATTTATAGTTTATATTATTCTAAATAAAATAGTAATTATTGTTGAAAATCAAATTACATTTAAATATCAACCCATTTCAAATAAATAAATAATATCAATATGGTTATTTGCCCTGTGCTATGTTAGCAATTTTTCATAAACAGTATCCCCTTAACGTCTTCTTATTAATAGAAACACAACAACTCGAGTAAATGTTCTCATAAATGCAAAGCATAGTGAATTGAAAATGCATTTCTAATGAAAATATGATAATATCCCTAATGGCATTTCTAAATCCATTTCTAATGAAAAACATAGAGAATGCCTCAAACATGAATAATGTCCCTAATGGCATTTCTCCCCTTTATTACAGCAAAACATAGATAATGCCCCTAATGACATTTCTCCAATTTATTACAGCAGTAGTAGGATATCATATTACCAAATTATTTATCCCCCTAGGCCCTTAGGTCTCCACTCGGCTAGTCATTAATGCTTTCAGCCACCTGGGTGAGGTTGGCAACTACATGATAGTCGAAATCTACCTTGGTGAGTGGAAGACTATTGAATAGAAAGGCGAATGAAATTTAATTTCATATTATTACTTATTGTTTAAAATAAAATTACATTTAAATATCAATCAATTCCAAACAAACAAATAATATCAATATTCCATAAACATTATCCCCTTCAGGGTCTTCTTCTTATTAATAGAAACACAACTCGAGGAATAAATGTTCGCATAAATGTAAAGCATAGTGAATTGAAAATACATTTCCAATGAAAATATGGATAATGTCCCTAATGACATTTATAAATCCATTCTAATGGAAAACATGGATAATGTCCCTAATGGCATTTCTCACATTTATTACAGCAAAACATGGATGATGTCCCTAATGACATTTCTCCGATTTATTACAACAGTAGTAGGATACCATATTACCAAATTATTTATCTCCCTATGCCCTTAGGTCTCCACTCGGCCAGTCATGAATGCTTTCAGCCACCTGGGTGAGGTTGGCAACTGCATGATACACGTAATCTACCTGGGTGAGTGGAAGACTATTGAATATAAAGGCGAATGAAATATTATTGTCAATCAGTCTCGCCACGTAGGACATAGCACCGTAAAGTGCACCGCCATGCTGGAAACTCTTGATCTTCCCCTTCCGATCCAAAGAAAAAAAACATTCAAACCCTATGAACGGTCGAACAAAGGATCTCCGGCTAAAAATATCTTAGAGGGAATTGGAGAATTAAGCATGGCATATACCATGTCTTTATTTAGAATTGCAGGCTCCCGTAGACCATCCACATGATCTATGAATCTAACAAGATCACCAGCATTTCCTATCCAGCCTGCCGCTGAGTCCAAATTTCTATAATCCACGATCCTGGAGGGTAGCGTTTAAAATGCCTTCCCCGGGAAATATGGAGAGCACGCGTACGTCTTGATCGCCATCAAATCCATAGTAGTGAACTTCATTGTGTGCCAGATGTTTCAGCTGAGACTGTGCCAATTTCATCTTCGTCATCCCCAATGGATTGAAGATATGTCGACGCATATACTCCGCATAACTCCTTCCGCTAAGTTGCTCGATAACTCTTCCAAGAACCATGTATCCAATATCCGCGTAATCCATGGCGGTCCCCGGATTGAAATCCAGAAGCTACGCTTTTCATGTACCGAATGCAATCGTAGACTGTCAGAGGAGCAGGGTGTCCCAGAGACTGTGACGCGTACAACGCTGTAGGTAGCATTGGAATGTTCACATTTGACGACGTTTTGTTCCAACGTCCAGTGTGCTGTAACATTTGTTGTACCATAATATTGAATAGCCGTCGGTCCACAGTGGCGCCTCTTGGAGGATCCAAATTCTCCAGAAAATGAAAGGGTTTGTCCTCCAGACTCAGTCGCCCTTCCTACACAAACATTGATTACATTTCATAGATAAATATACCACAAATTTAAAGTTATAGAGCAGGCGTTGAATTATAAAGAGATAATTTGGCCTCACCGGAATAAGTTTGAGAATAGCAACTCCTGTGATGAATTTGGAGATACTATTATACCTCATAACGTGTTGTGTAGTGACGAGCTCACCCGTCTCGCGATTAGCCACTCCAAAAGATTTAAAATATTTTACTTCTCCTCCTTTTGCCATGGCCAACAGGGCTCCTGGAATCTTGCCATACGACATTAGCATTTTCATCACCTCATCAAATTTTTCAATTTCACAGGACTTATGGCACAAATTTGCTTCGACTGATACTCCATAACTAGCATTCAATACGAGGAGTATGGCAATCAAGTAGATCATGGGACTGAAGAGCTTTGAGGATGAGTAAGGCGTTGCAGACATCTTCGCAATTAAACGTGTCTTGGTCTTCTCGACGTGCGTTGTATATATATATATATATATATATGTGTAAAGACTTCTTCTAGACATGGACAGTGTTTAATTTCATTACTTGCATGTTGAAAGTGATCGAATCGAGTTAGGGGTTTAGAGAGAGCGATATAAAAAGATAGAGATTTGGGGTTAGGTGTTTAGAGAGAGAGAGAGAGATTTACGGTTAGGGTTTTAGAGAGAGAGAGATTGGGGGTTATGGATTGAGAGAGAGAGAGAGAGAGAGAGAGAGAGAGATTTTGGGTTAGGGGTGAAGAGAGAGATTGTGGGTTAGCCATTTAGAGAGAGAGAGAGAGATTTCGGGGCTTGAGGGTTTAGGGAGAGATATTTCGGGGGTTAGGGTTTATAGAGAGAGAGAGATCGAGGGTTAGGGATTTAGAGAGAGAGTGTGTTTGAGAGGGATGTTGGGGTTTATGGGTTTAGAGAGAAAGAGAGAGACAAATATTGGGGTTTAGGGGATTAAGAGAGAGAAAGGGATTGAGGGTTAGGGGTGAGAGAGAGAGAGATTGGGGATTATGGGTTTAGAGAGAGAAATTGTAGTTACGGGTTTGGATATATATATATATATATAGAGAGAGAGAGAGAGAGAGGGCAAGGGATTCAGGGTTAGGGATTTAGAGAGAGAGATTGAGATTAGGATTTTAGAGAGAGAATGAGAGATTGGGGTTAGGGTTTCAAATAAATAGATAGATAGATAGTGAGAAAGAGAGAGATTGGGTGTTAGGGGTTTAAAGAGAGAGAGATTCGGGGCTTGGGGTCTAGAGAGAGAGAGAGAAATAAATATCGGGGGTCAAGGGTTTAGATAGAGAATGAGCTAGTGAGCACTTTTTGGGTGTTAACAATGAGATTGGTTGTTAGGGATTTAGAGGGATAGAAACAATGGGGTTAGGGGTTTAGAGAGAGAGAGAAAGAAAGAGAGATATTGGGAGTTAGGGATTCAAAGAGAGGAAGAGATCGGGGGTTACGGGTTTACAGAGAGGGAGAGAGATGGAGAGAGAGAGAGAAAGAGAGATTTGGGTTTAGAGAGATATATATTAAGGGTTAGGGGTTTAGAGAGAGAGAGAGATTGTGGGTTACCGGTTCAGAGGGTGAGGGAGATATTCGAGCTTAGTGGTTTGGACAGAGAAACAAAGATTGGGAATTAGGGGTTTAGAAAGAGAGAGAGGATGAGGATTAGGGGTTGAGAGAGAGAGAGAGAGATTGGGTGTTAGTGGTTTAGAGAGAGAGTGGGAGATTATGTTTCAGGGGTTTATAGAGAGAGAGAGAGAGAGAAATAGATTGGGGGTAAAAGGTTATGGGTTTAGAGAGCAAGAGGGAGAGATCTGTGGTTATCAGTTTAGAGAGAGAGAGAATGGAGGTTAATGTTTTTGAGAGAGAGAGATTAAGGATTAGGGGTTTAAAGAGAGAGAAATATTGAAGTTTAAGGGTTTAGAGAGAGAGAAAGATTTGGGGTTAGGAATTTAGAGAGAGAGATGGTGGTTTAGTGGTTTAGAGAGAGAGAGCATGGAGGTTAAATATTTAGAGAGAGAGAGAGAGAGATTAGGGGTTAGTATTTTAGAGAAAGAGGAAGGGAGATTGAGGGTAAGGGTGTTGGTTGTGGAGCCTGATCTCCAGATTCAGAGATATTATTAGGTATTAGGTATTATGCATTGTAAATATCTCTGAGATCAAGAAGAGAGACTGCGAGACAGTGAAGAGGAAGTGCAGCGATTGTGCTGCAGGTTCTATCCCTTCACTTTGCTGGACGGAATAATAATAAGGACTGGAAACTTCAGTGTGGACGTAGCCCAAGTTGGATGAACCACGATATATTTGTGTCTCTCTTGTAATGTGTGTGTGATTATATTTGCATTTTTGTTTATTGTTATTGCTCTACGATCCTGTTTTTCTAACAAAGGGGTTTAGAGAGAGAGAGATTTTTGGGGTTAGTGCTTTATAGAGAGAGAGAGAGAGAGAGAGAGAGAGAGGGATATAGAGATTGGAGTTTAGTGGTTTTCAGAGAAAGAGAGAGATTGTGGGTTAGGGGTTTAGAGAGAGAGATTGGGTGTTTGGGGTTTAGAGAGAGAGAGAGAGAAAGAGAGAGAGAGGGAAAGAGAGATTGGGGTTTAGGGGTTTAGAGAGAGAGAGGAAGGGAGATTTGAGATGATCATTTTAGAGAGAGAGAGAGATTGGGGGTTAGGGGTTTTTAAAGAGAGAGATTTAACGTGTAAGGGTTTAGAGAGATATATATATCTTGGTGGTTAGGGATTTAGAGAGAGAAATATATATTTCAGGGGTTAAGGATTTAGAGAGAGAGAGAGAAATTGGTTTTTAGGAGTTTAGAGAGAAAGGGAGAGATATATATTGGAGGTTAGGGGTTTAGAGAGAGAGAAAAAGATTGATCGTTAGGGGTTTAGAGAGAGAGAGAGATTGAATATTAGGGGTTTAGAGAGAGAGAGATTGGGGTTAGGGGTTTAGATAGACAGATAGATAGTGAGAGAGAGAGAGATTGGGTGCTAGGGGTTTAGAGAGAGAGAAAGAGATTGGCGGTTAGGGGCTTAGAGAGAGAGATATTGAGATTAGGGGTCGAGATCGAGAGAGAGAGAGAGAGAGAGAGAGAGAGAGAGAGAGAGGTTGGAGTTAGGGGTTTAGATAGATATATAGATAATGAGAGAGATATTGGGTGTTAGGGGTTTAGGGAGAGAGATTGGGGCTTGGGGTTTAGACAAAGAGAAATAAATATCGAGGTGCACGGAGAGAGGGAGAGAGAGAGGGAGAGAGAGGTTGGAGATTAAGGGTTTATAAAGAGAGATTGGGGATTAGGAGTTTAAAGAGAGAGAGATAGATTGGAGTTTAGTTCTTTAGAGAGAGAAAGAGAGATTTGCGGTTAGGGATTTAGAGATAGATATTGTGATTTAGGGGTTTAGAGAGAGAGAGAGAATGGAGGTCAAAGGTTTAGAGAGAGAGGTTGGAGGTTAGTAGTTTATTGAAAGAGAGAGGGATATTTACGGTAAAGGGTTTAGAGAGAGAGAGAGATTGGGGGTTAGTGTTTTAGAGAGAGAGAGAGAGAGAGAGAGAGAGAGAGATTTGTGGTTAGGTTTTAAGAGAGAGAGATTTGTGGTTAAGTGTTTAGAGAGAGAAAAAGAGATTGGGGGTTATGGGTTTAGAGTGAGAGATTTTGTATTAGGGGTTTAGAGATAAAGTTTGGGGGTTAGGGGTTTAGAGAGAGAGAGAGAGATTGGAGGTTAGAGGTTTAGGTTGAGAGAGAGAGAGGTGGGTTTAGGGTTTAGGGGTTTAGAGAGAGAGTGTGTGATTAGGGGTTAGGGGTTTAGGGTTTAGAGAGAGAGAGAGAATGGGGGTTATTGGTTTATAGAGAGAGAGAGAGAGAGAGAAATATTTAGGTGTTATTATTACATGGGTTAAATTAGTTTAGAGAGACAGAGAGAGATAGAGAGATTAAGGCTTTAGAGAGGGAGAAAAAAGAGATTGGGGATTAGGTGTTTAAGGAGAGCGAGAGACATTGGAATTTAGGGGCTTAGAGAGAGAGAGATTCAGGGTTAGGGAATTAGAGAGAGACAAAGTGATTGGGGTTTAGGGAGAGAGAGAATGGAGGTTAAAGGTTTAGAGAGAGAGATTCGGGGTTAGGGGTTTAGAGAGAGAAAGTAAGATTCAGGTAAGGGGCTTAGACACAGAGAGAGAGTTAGGGATTTAGAGAGAGTGATATAGAAAGAGAGAGATTTGGGGTTAGGTGTTTAGAGAGAGAGAGAGAGAGAGAGAGATTTATGTTTAGGGTTTATGGATTTAGAGAGAGAGATATTGTGGTTTAGGGGTTAAGAGAGAGATTATGGGTTAGGCATTTAGAGAGAGAGAGAGAGAGAGAGAGAGAGAGAGAGATTGTGGTTTAGGGGTTAAAAGAGAGATTATGGGTTAGGCATTTAGATAGAGAAAAAGAGATTGCGGTTTAGGGGTTTAGAGAGAGAAAGAGAAAGAGAGATATTGCAGGTTAAAGGTTAAGGTTGAGAGAGAGAGTTAGAGAGATTGGGGTTTAGGTGTTTAGAGAGAGAGAGGGATATTTGGGGTTAGGGGTTTAGAGAGAGAGAGATTGGGGGTTAGGGGTTTAAAGAGAGAGATTTCATGGGTTAGGGTTTAGAGAGAGAGAGAGATATTGGGTTTAGGAGTTTATAGAGAAATGGAGAGATATATATTGGGGCTTACGGGTTTAGAGAGAGAGAAAAATATTGAGTGTTAGGGGTTTATAGAGAGAGAGATTGGGGATTAGGGGTATAGAGAGAGAGAGATATTGGGATTAGGGGTTTAGATAGATAGATAGATAGTGTGTGTGTGTGAGAGAGAGAGAGATTGAGGTTAGGGGTTTAGATAGATATATAGATAGTGAGAGAGAGATTGGGTGTTAGGGGTTCAGAGACAGAGATTGGGGCTTGGGGTTTAGACAGAGATAAAGAAATATTAGGGGTTAGGGGTTCAAAGAGAGAGAGAGAGAGAGATTAGGGTTAGGGGTTTAGATATATATAGATAGTCAGAGAGAGAGAGAGAGAGAGATTGGGTATTAGTGGATTAGAGAGAGAGATTGGGGCTTGGGGTTTAGTGTCATGTCCCCAAATTTTGCTATGATCCATGGGGTAATTTTTTGCCTAAGACACCTAGGCAATAATTATTTAATTAATGAGCATGTATGGAAACTACCTTATGGAAGATGCCTAAGGTTGTATTTGGTAGTTAAATGGAGAAGGTGGGCCCCATGTGGTTATTAACCCCATGAATAAGTCTAAGTGATTAATTAAATGAGAATTTAATTAATGGGGTAAGTTTGAGGCAATTATACCATAGGGGTTGATTAATTATTAATTAATTAATTAAACTCTGAATTTTGCGTGTGAATATGAGTTTGTAATATTTTTATTAATAATTGTGGCTAATAATATTGGCAACTGGTGATGACAAGGCTTGGAGGTCGAATTTGTGCAAGTAGGGCCAATCCTGCCTAAGTGGCAAACTCAGAAAATTAAGGAACACATTGGAGGAAAAAAAGAAGCAAGTCTAATAAAAGAACACTGTCAAAAGAAAGCAAAATCAGGAAAAGCAGAAAAGATGGAAAGTAATTAAAGTAGAGAAAAATAAGAAAAGCAGTCATAAAAAGTTTAGCAACTTCCAAGCAAGCTCCCAAGGGCACACTTGCTAAAAACAATGAAGGAGGACAAAGAAAGGAAAGTTTTTCAAGTAAGAAGTTTCTATTTTACACAAGGAGGGCGCCCTTCCTCATCCACACGTGTGGATGGCTTGAGTAACAAGCTACTTCATCTATTTATTCATGTTTCCAACTTCATCTCACAACTTTTGTCATTTGGAATTTTAGTCTGAGAGCTCTGAGCTTCTCAAGTTGAGTGTTGTGCCTCAACCATTTCACTTGGGTGATGTGCCCCAAGTTTGTGTGAGTTATCCAGGAGTGTTGTGCAGGTCCAAAAAGTAATCTTACAGCCATTGATGTCCAGTACAACGCAGCCATGAAGTTCTAATGCCAGATTGAAGAGGAGGCCACCATTGAAGGAGATTTGTAGCTAGAATTGAAGAAATAGCACTAGAAGATGGAGATAATTATGAAGCGGTGTGCCCAGGACCTCCAAGGAGTTTTATAAGATGATGATGCAGAGATTTAAGGCTTCCAAATTCCCGAGATTGAATATCAGAACCATTCTCCTCTCTTCTTCTACCTTTACTACTCCCACAGCCAGTTTTGGAGGTGATTTCCCCCATAAGGGAGAATCAGTTGAAGATTGCAACCATTGAAGACTAGCATGAGTAGAATGCAGCAAGTTCAACCATCTAGACATTATATGGACTGATATTAATCTCCATTACAGATCCGAAGTAACTTCTCTCTTCTCCTATCTATTTCTCCACTATTGTAATGTAAAATCATAGCCTGTGAGGCACCATTTTGTGTTGAGATATTGTAACTTCAAAGAATATTATATTTGTACTTTATTATTCTGGAGATGTTTCATTCCTCCTTGAAGATCTTATTGTATATCCGGAGATGTTTATTCCTCCGTAAGAATGTGGTAACTTGGGTTATTAGACTTCCCTAGTGGGGGTCGGCCCTGTATGTGTTATGTGGGTAAAAGGGTTATTAGACCACCCTAGAGGGGTCGGCCCAGTCAGTTGTAGTGGGGTATTTAACCCATTGGTTAAATACAAGCCTACATGATTTGTGTAAAAGACAAGTCGGAGTAGTGTATAAATAGAGGAGGTGTATTCCTCATTTGACACACACTCACTCATTTGAGAGTGGCGCACTTGTGGAGGAGAGGTCTACTATGGAGAAGGAGGAGCTTATGCTCAGGGTTACATATTTGTATATTGTTGGTCATCTATATTGAGGAAGCTTTACTGGGTTTTCTACCCCATGAGGGTTTCCCAGGATAAATTTGTGTCTCTTGTGTTTATGATGTGCTTGTTGTTTCTTCAGTGATCCTGTATATGCTATTATTGTGAAATGGAATGCAATGCTGCTATTTTATGTCTTAGCATATTAAATATTAACATGGTATCAGAGCTAACTTGAAGGAAGGCAATGTATGGCACTTACGACAGTTGCTTTACTTACGACAATTTGAAGGTTAGGGTTTTATATAGAAAAAACCAGTCATCGTGGAACTTTCGCCATAAATCCATTTTGGCAAAGGTTCAGGATTTGAAACCTTTACAGGTCGTAGATAACATCTCTAGGTATCTTGTGTCCAAAGGGAACCCTCAGATTCGTTGTACTTTGTAATTTATGATCAGTACAAGTTAGGGTTTCTGCCTCTTCCAGATCTCAATCAAAATCAGGTGACCTAGGATAAAAGGTCATAAACTTGGGCTAGGAAGATCCAAATGAAATTTCGTAAAAAGTGACAGGTAGTACACAGACTGTAATATTTCAGGAAACTTTTTCAGAGGCTGAAGTTGAACCAGTGACACGTGGAACGCTGTACAAGTTCGCTCTCCTGTTTTATCCCATAAACAGGTCATGTTGTGACACTTGGCATAACTTGGGCTAGGAAGCTCCAAATGAAATTTAATAAAAAGTGATAGGTATTACACAGACTTTACTATCTCAGGAAACTTTTTCAGAGGCCTAAGTTGAACCAGTGACACGTGGCATGCCGTACAAGTCCGCTCTCGTGTTTTATCCCATAAACAGGTCACATTGCGACACTTGGCATAACTCTCTCTCAGAAAATCCAATTGAGGTCAGACCTATCGGGATGGAAAGATGACAGGTTAGGATACCACATAAAAAGTTTTTAGACCCCGTGGAGCGAAAAGTTCGGAGTTATAGCAGAAACAATCAGGTACATATTTCTGTCAAAACAGAATTATTTTTGGAGCACCTTCATTCATGGCTTCCAGAATTTAGGGTTTTCGGAGAAAGTTAGAATTTTTGGAATCGGAAACCAACGGCTGGAAGCTCCTCAAAAAAATAAGAGTTTATAGCCTTGGATCGAACCTTTTGAATTGGATAGAAGGGTGGGCTTCATCAAACCCTAGTTCGGGGTTCCTGTCTAGAAGATCCAGAAGTTTCGAAGGCAATTTTGAGAGGTCAAATTTTGGAGATTTTAAAATTGAAGTATGCTAGCAAGACACATCCTTCCATCCATTCAGAAGTGTGAAAGTCAAAGATTGAATTTTTAGGGTTTCTCTAGCAAACCCTAATCAAGCTCCAGATCAAGTTTCAGGGGGAGTTGAGGCTAAGGCCTTACATAAGAAGACTACAAGAAGTCTCGACAGGTATGACTTAAGGAGGTTCAGGTATGTCTTGAAATATGATTCTTGATTAAGTTCATGATGTGTTTGTCTTCATATTATTTATTAGTACAATCTTGATTAATGTTAGAATTGTCTTATCACCCTAGTAATAGTATGAATGCATGTGACTGATCGAAGACATTCATTGATTAGGGCTATATGATTGTACTAATGCATTATGGTGTTGTGTGAGGTGATGTTGTCTGCTAACAAGATACAGGTACATCACAAAAGACAAATCAAGTTCCATGACCATGACAACATGAAGACAAAGACTCATCCATAATCTTTGTTCTACTTACGAGGTATGTATGACTTTGTTATATTATGCTTAACCTATGATACATGCAGGTTCTAGCTCAGGATCTCTAAATCATTGAAGAGATTGTTTAGGTATGTTGTACATAACTAAGCAGGTATACTAATCCAGGTATGTTTTTCTTATGTCAAGTTAGAATCTTACCTTGTGTTAGGATCCCTTATATAAGTATACTTGGTATGATTGGTTATTCTTATTCATAAAGTTAGTAATCAAGGGTTTATGCATATTATGTCTCTTGTCTTGATGATTTAATTAAATAGAAGAGTACCATGATCAAACAAGAATATGCATGAGTAAAAGAAGACTTCCTTGAAACCCTGAATACTAATGATCATGACTATACATATTCAAGATTATTTAGAATTAGAATGTTTTGAGAATATACTAATGAATGTATGTTTGTGTATGAGATCATGAGGATGACACTAGTGCACACTTGAGCATGCACAGTGGTACAGAATGAATAGAAGTTCAAAAGACATATAGAAGATCAAGCGGGAGGCAACCACATAAACATAAAAGATAAGTATTTGAGTTGTTATTTGAAATAGTAAATGATATTGCTTGTATGCATATTTGTATTCCTAGAATATATCATGCTGAGTGTAAACATTCATAGAGCATTGAACAGTATACTACTAATATGCATATGATTGGTAAGTTGGACAAACATTCCATTGTTGCTTGTCTAGAATGAAACCTCTTTGCTGACATGCTGAGAGCTGTGCACACTCTCGATAGTATGTTTTGGTAGAGATGGAAGGCATCTAGATAGCCACTGTATGCATACAGGATATGGGAAAGTGTTGTGCCAAAGTATTGGTCAAAATAGTTGCATAACTATGTAAATGATATCTGTATGCATAATAGGTTATCACGTCAATATGATTTGATGATTATGAAGTATTACTAATCATGTACTTAATTTTGAATTGTAGGAAAGATCATGATGAATGATGAACACTGAACAAGCGATGGATGTTCAACAAAAGATTTACAAATCAAACACACTATAGAAGGCTTGTGGCTAGAAGATTCTCTTAGAAAGAGGAAGAGAATCATGATGAGATGTTTGCTCCAAGTGGCTAGATAAGACCATTCTCTTAATGGTGTAATTAAAGAAGAAGTGTGAATCAGGTTCTGTATGGGTTCCCAGGATCGATAATCAATTGATGAGCTTAATGATCACCATGGGTGATGTGGATCTCACCTTTGCTACAAGGTTGGATATGGTTTCTCTACACAGATGTTGATTGGGCAGAAATTGTATCAGACAGGAAGAGAACATCGAGAGGATGTTACTGTCTGGGATCAACCATGATCTCATGGTTTAGAAGGAAGCAATCTAGTGTGGCTCTCAGCAAAAGCAGAATATATGGATGCTTGCTCTGCTAGTTGTGAAGCGGTATGTCTTTAGAATGGACCCAACTGTGATCCTATGTGACAAACAGAGTTGTACCAAAATGGCAGAGAATCCAGTATTCCATGATAAGTCAAAGCACATAGAGATCTGACATTTCTATATACAAGATATGGTGCAGAAAAGAATTAAAGTTCGAATTTGTAACAAGTTACCGATGTACTAACCAAACCCCTACCTCAAGTAAAGTTTTTTGAGACAAACTTAAAATAGTTCAGAAGGACCCTCCCTCAAAAGGGGGAGCGATGTGATCACTTATGATGAGATTTCCCGCATCGATAGTGAGGTCGATGATGTGGATACCTATATTGGTGATGCCGACAGAGAGGTTGATGGATGGTCCTTAGACAGGGTCTAAGGTGACAAGGGGATTGCATCATCCTTGAAAACCTAAAGAGAGCCGTAGACGTATGTCTTCGAGAATGAAGTCCTTGGTGGACATGAGGGGATTGGATCATCCCTGGACTTCAGTCCTAAAGAGAGCCGTAGATGTATGTATTCGAGAATGAAGTCCTTGGTGGACATGAGGGTATTGGATCATCCCTGGACTTCAATCCTAAAGAGAGCTGTAGACGTATGTCTTCGAGAATGAAGTCCTTGGTGGACATGAGGGGATTGGATCATCCCTGGACTTCAGTCCTAAAGAGAGTCGTAGACGTATGTCTTCGAGAATGAAGTCCTTGGTGGACATGAGGGGATTGGATCATCCCTGGACTTCAGTCCTAAAGAGAGCCATAGACATATGTCTTCGAGAATGAAGTCCTTGGTTGACATGTGAGGATTGAATCATCCTTGGATTTCAGTCCTAAAGTGAGCCATAGACTGGGTCTCCGAGAATGTAGTCCTGAATGAACAGGTAGGGGATTGTATCTTCCCCGGACTTTGGTCCCAGAATTGATCCGTAGACTGATGTCTCCGAGAATTGAAGATAGGACTGCATCGTCCCTGGACCTCGGTTCAAAATGTACGTGACGGGATTGCATCGTCCCTAGACATGAGACTTGTCTTAACGTGATAAGGAGTGATCATCCCTGGAACTTGATCGGGATTGCATCGTCCCTAGACATGAGACTTGTCTTAAAAGTGATAAGGACTGATCATCCTGGAACTTGATCGGGATTGCATTCATCCCTAGACATGAGACTTGTCTTAAAGGTACGTGTGAGGACTGCATCGTCCATGAACTCGGGTTCAAAATGTACGTGATGGGATTGCATCGTCCCTAGACATGAGACTTGTCTTAAAGTGATAAGGACTAATCATCCTGTAAGTAGATTGGGATTGCATCGTCCCCTAGACATGGTGAGGTGTCTTAAAGTGATAAGGACTAATCATCCTGTAAGTAGATTGGGATTGCATCGTCCCTAGACATGGTGAGGTGTCTTAAAGTGATAAGGACTAATCATCCTGTAAGTAGATTGGGATTGCATCGTCCCTAGACATGGTGAGGTGTCTTAAAGTGATAAGGACTAATCATCCTGTAAGTATATTGGGATTGCATCGTCCCTAGACATGGTGAGGTGTCTTAAAGTGATAAGGACTAATCATCTTGTAGGTAGATTGGTATTGCATCATCCCTAGACATGGTGAGGTGTCTTAAAGTGATAAGGACTAATCATCCTGTAAGTTGATTCGGGATTGCATCATCCCTAGACATGGTGAGGTGTCTTAAAAGGATAAGGATTGATCATCCTGTAAGTTGATCTGGATTGCATCATCCATAGACATGAGAGATGTCTTAAACTGAGAGGGACTGATCATCCCGTAAGCGGATCAGGATTGTATCATCCTTGGACCTATGTCCTAAAGTGAGAGGGATTGATCATCCCGTAATAGGATCTTGTGTGTTGCAGAGTATGCTGCTATGTATTGATGATAGATGTATTAGTGAGAATACATGCTTTTGATGATTAGATGTATTAGTGAGAATACATGATTTTGATAATAGATGTATTAGTGAGAATACATGCTTTTGATGATAGATGTATTAGTGAGAATAAATGTTTTTTTGATGATATATGTATTAGTAAGAATACATGTTTTGATGATAGATGTATTGGTGTGGATACTAATACAGATGATCCAGATGCTGTAGATCAAGATGATCCAAATGCTGTAGATCGAGATGATCTAGATGTTGTAGATCGTGATGATCCAGATGCTGTAGATCGAGATGATCCAGATGTTGTAGATCGAGATGATCGAGATGTTGTTGATCGTGATGATCCAAATGCTATAGATCGAGATGATCCAGATGCTGTAGATCGAGATGATCCAGATGCTGTAGATTGAGATGATCCCGATGCTGATGATCGTGAGGATCCAGATGTTGATGTTGTTGTAGCTGTTCGAGTGCTGCAGAAGATAAAGACTCGAGTACTGAAGATGTTGATATTCCAATATTGAAGATGTTCCAGTAACTGTTTGAGTTACTGATGATGTTGAGAAAGCTTCCAATTATTTATAGATGTATCATGTATGATGTTGATGACTCCTTGCTCGTGCAAATGCTGTTATACTATCCTTCTCGTTAAGGGGGGAGTGTTGAGATATTGTAACTTCAAAGAATATTATATTTGTACTTTATTATTCTGGAGATGTTTCATTCCTCCTTGAAGATCTTATTGTATATCCGGAGATGTTTATTCCTCCGTCGGAATGTGGTAACTTGGGTTATTAGACTTCCCTAGTGGGGGTCGGCCTTGTATGTGTTATGTGGGTCAAAGGGTTATTAGACCACCCCTAGAGGGGTGGCCCAGTCAGTTGTAGTGGGGTATTTAAACCCACTGGTTAAATACGAGCCTACATGATTTGTGTAAAAGACAAGTCAGAGTAGTGTATAAATAGAGGAGGGTGTATTCCTCATTTGACACACACTCACTCACTTGAGAGTGGCGCACTTGTGGAGGAGAGGTCTGCTATGGAGAAGGAGGAGCTTATGCTCAGGGTTACATCTTTGTATATTGCTGGTCATCTATATTGAGGAAGCTTTACTGGGGTTTTCTACCCCATGAGGGGTTTCCCAGGTTAAATTTGTGTCTCTTGTGTTTATGCTATGCTTGTTGTTTCTTCAGTGATCCTGTATATGCTATTATTGTGAAATGGAATGCAATGCTGCTATTTTCTGTCTTAGCATATTAAATCTTAACATTTTGAGAAGGGAGTTATTGAATAAGAAAAGAAGGGTTCTGTCATATCTATTGCAAGTTATTTCTGTTGTTATTACTGTATCAGAGCTGCATACTCATTTATAACAGAAAAATCAATTAATAGAAGTCAGTTGTCAAGTCAGATTCGGAGATTAGCTCGTTGGGTGGTTTTATTTGACTAGTTTTACGGTTTTCTTCATAAAATACAATCTGTGAATCCATTTCTTTTTCCGTTCATTGCATTAGGTTCATAACTTAATATATTGACCATATCATCCTTTAAAATCAAAATCTGGAATCTTCTGCCTTGTGTTTGGGAAGCAAACAAAATTCCTAGCCCGACAATCCCAGTTAAGCATCTGTCACCCCAATCTTTCCAAACCTTGTCCAAATCTGCTCCAGAATCCTCCTAAACATATCCATCCATTAAATTGACTGATATTTACACTGCTGCAAACTCCCTGAACCCATACCTTTCTAGTATGCATATGCCAGCTACCCAGGAAGCCTCGAAGTAGGCAAGGGATTAATTCCTTTGCTGAAAAGTGAAAGGTACTGGTACCTTGTGCATAGGACACCTCAGATCTTCACTTTGACCTGCTGCCTGCACCAAACCCCATATAAATTCCAGAATTGAACTTTCATCCCACCACCTTCAGTCCTTAGCCAGTAAACCTCACTTACATCCTGCCCCATTTGAAGAATTAAGCAGAAAATTGACTAGTGGAGTTAAAAGGAACTTTGGGATCCAGTTAATATTCTTGGTAGACAATCCATAGGATATTACAGTGGTATCAAAGCACTTTCCTTGGCTCAGCCTGTGGAAATTTAATCTCAATGGAAAAGTAGCTCAACACTATTTTGAAATTGTAGTTGTGAAATTAGTTCCATGTCATGGAAGATTCAGGACTTTGAGTTGTATGAGGAGGAGGATTATTTTTATGGAGAGTATGATAATTATGATGAGTAGTATGAAGAATGCTGTAGACAGTTTGAAGAAGTTCCTTCCACAAGCATCTCCCATGAGATCATGATTGGAAGAAGAGACTATGGTTATTTTGATAGCCCTATTAAAAAAAAATTTGCATGTTCCACAGTTAAAAGTCAACCTCCTATGGAAGAGTTGATAAAATATATGAAAAATTTATTGGATGCATGTGACTACATAAGAATTTTTCGATCCTCTTCAAGAAGAACCTCCAAGAATCTTCATCCTAAGACAACCAAGGAGAAACAAGACCCAAAAACCAATCTGAGATTGTTGACAAATTGGAAGAAGAATCTACTGCAAGATTCTATGATGAGGATCTCAAGATCACCTCGGATGAGATTGGTACTATTAGGGGTGTTGAGCCAAATTTCAGATCAGATCTAAAAGTAGAACATGAATCAGATCCAAAGACACCACATGAGCTTCACAAGGAAGTAGAAATTGACCACACATCAGTTAGATGTGAACTAGTAGAATCAGCAGTAGAACAAGGCACCATAACCCCAACCCATTGAAGAGAGAAGCATGATGCAAAGGTATGGACCCACTTTCATATTTTTGTACTAATTTGTGTCAGGATGATGTTGCAGCCACATCAGAAGACAATTATTGCATAAGGGATTCCCCTAGATGTTGAGTTTCAGATCCTTGGTGATAAGGGTGAGTGTAGTGACCAAGCTGAATTACTAGAAGGGTGTTTGCAGGATGCCTACATGGTCGGAAGAGAATCTACTGAGGAATGTTTTAAGTGTGAGAAAGCATCTAAAGATGTGTACTCTCACATATACGTGGGGGACATGGAGATCCCCATTGATGAAGTTGTTGTGGGTGCAACATCCATGGGGAAAGAAGAAGTTCTGGTAACAACAGAAAATTAAAATGAGAAATTGATGGAAGGCCAAACCACCACACTCCACCACATAAGGAGGATAACATGACACCTGGTGAGTTATTAAATTCATATTTTTGTGTGTCATTATTTCAATCTGATATGGCAGCCACTTCTAGTGAAAATTTCAGAGTGGTTGAGCTCCCTAGTGATGAGGTTCGGAATTCTGATGTGAAAAAGGAATGCAATGTGAAGGCTGGAATTTTGAGAGAAGATCTTTCTGGTATACCCAGCATGAATGAGCAATTAATTTGCAACCCAAATTATGTTGTTGAGGACCTAAGAGATGAATATATTGCAGCAGCAATATATGGATCAGATTTCCAAACTTCAAGTGCACCGCATAAAATCGATCCAGCGATGGAAAATGAAGAGGAGGAACATCTGCAAAAGCCTCATCTTCTTGCAGGGCCATTGAAGATGGATGAACAGAAGACCCAAGAGGCCTTGAAAATTCTCCATGGCACTCATTCTTCAGTGTCAAGGTTTTGTTAGGAAGATGCTTTAAAGGAAGATCAATATCGTTTTGCAGCCATGGAGAATATCCAGAAAGCAATGTCCATAATCAAAGGTATTTCTCACAGTTGCTTTCAGATAAAAATTACATGTTTGAGCTTGTTGAATTGTTACGGGATGCATCATGGCATGATGAAGAAAGCATTTTCAGATATAAAAAAGAGAACTATAAGCTCAATGATGAATTGATGGTCACCCAATATTCTTTGAGAAGCACTCAAAGTTCCCTCCAAGAATCCAAGACGGAGATGTCGCTGCTTCATGAAAAGTTGCAAAGATCCTCCCTACCCTCATGCACACCATTTAGTCAATTTCATTGGGGTGAAAGCATTCATGATCATAAGGAGGAACCTCATGATATGGTGGATCATGAGGATCATTTATCTTTACATGTGCTTGAGGAGTGTGCAGAACAGTTTGATGAAAACCAAGCACCTGATCATTTCCTAAGGGAAATGGAGCTATTCCTTGGAAACAGTCACTCTCCCATGGAAAAGTGGGATGAGAGCACCCAATTTGGGCCAGCCAATAATGATGAAGTTGCAGCCATAAGTCTGATTACTGAAGATTGTAGACATACAAGGAAGGTTCACAATCCTTCCCCTCATGTCATGGATTCAACAATAACAATGGGGAATGAAAAGAAGTTTTTCTTGTTGATGCCACATGGACCACAAGTGGATCATGATCTGTTCCTATGGGAGATAGACCTTATTGAAGCAGAGAGGGTTGATTTCCGCTCATGTGAATCAGCAAGCAAGATGTCTGATTCATCCATTGGATGGATGGATAGAGGAATCACTAAAAAAGAAAATCTTGAAGGTAAAAGGTTTTCTTGTTTTTGCAATAAATCTCTTATTATAACTGCATTGTGTTGAATTGTGAGCAGCAACAAAAGTATATTTTGCATCCATTTGATGTCCTTCATCCATGTATGGATTGGGTGAAAGATTACCTGACAAGCATGAAACCTCCTTGCAAAAATTTGTATGCTCATGGTCAAGGGAAGGCAGCTAAGCGGGCAAGTTGCCAAGAAAAATTAATGGAATATTTTACTTGCATAAGTTGGCCTATGTGGAGGGAATCCACATGCTGGAGGGATGCTTGAAGTTTTTCTCCAATGGCAAAGAGTTGATCCATTGGATGTTTTCCACTAAAAGAAACATTTTTCTATCCACTTGGTTTAGTTGGCAATAATATCCTTTCAGTTATTCCTCTGATGAAAAGGCACATGTTTGATGACAGATCACTGAATTGATTTTGATGATTGGGAAAATGCAGTTGATACTTTGGAATCCTGACATTCATGGGAGTGATAGATTTCCAAAAGTGATAGAACAGTTTTGGTCCTTGCAAGAGAAACAGTGGGATTTAGGAATTCTACCCAAGTTATCCTAATTGGGTTGTAAATTTTGTTCATTCCTGGTTAAATTGCAGATATAAATTACAGTGCCAAGTTTAAATTTCAGACTGTACAGTGGATGGGGACAGTTATAATCAGAGTAGTGCAGCAGAAGCTTGGTGGAATCCTAACATTGCTTGAGGACAAGCAATCTTAGGAAGGGAGGACTGTCATGTCCCCAAATTTTGCTATGATCCATGGGGTAATTTTTGGCCTAAGACACCTAGGCAATTATTATTTAATTAATGAGCATGTATGAAAACTACCTTATGGAAGATGCCTAAGGTTGTATTTGGTAGTTAAATGGACAAGGTGGGCTCCATGTGGTTATTAACCCCATGACTAAGTCTAAGTGATTAATTAAATGAGAATTTATTTAATGGGGTAAGTTTGAGGCAATTATACCATAGGGGTTGATTAATTATTAATTAATTCATTAAACTCTAAATTTTGGAGTGAATATGAGTTTGTAATATTTTTATTAATAATTGTGGCTAATAATATGGCAACTAGTGATGACAAGGCTTGGAGGTCGAATTTGTGCAAGTAGGGCCAATCTTGCCTAAGTGGTAAACTCAGAAAATCAAGGAACACATTGGAGGAAAAAAAAGAAGCAAGTCTAATAAAAGGAAATTGTCAAAATCAAGCAAAATCAGGAAAAGCAGAAAATATGGAAAGTAATTAAAGTAGAGAAAACACGAAAAGCAGTCAGAAAAATTTTAGCAACTTCCAAGCAAGCTCACAAGGGCGCACTTGCTAAAAATAATGAAGGAGGACAAAGAAAGGAAGGTTTTTCAAGTAAGAAGTTTTTATTTTCCACAAGGAGGGCGCCCCTTCCCTCATCCACATGTGTTGAGGGCTTGAGTAACAAGCTACTTCATCTATTTATTCATGTTTCCAACTTCATCTCACAACTTTTGTCATTTGGAATTTTAGGTCTAAGAGCTCTAAGCTTCTCAAGTTGAGTGTTGTGCCTCAACCATTTCACTTGGGTGATGTGCCCCAAGTCTGTGTGAGTTATCTAGGAGTGTTGTGCAGGTCCCAGAAAGTAATCTTATAGCCATTGATGTCCAGTATAGACACAGCCATGATTTCTAATTCCATATTGAAGAGGAGGCCACCATTGAAGTAGATTTGTAGCAAGAATTGAAGAAAGAGCACTAGAGGATGGAGATAATTATGGAGCGGTGTGGCCCAGGACCTCTAGGGATTTCTATAAGCTGATGATGCAGATATTTAAGGCTGCTAAATTCCAGAGATCGAATATCAGAACCATTCTCCTCTCTTCTTCCACCTCTACTACTCCCACAACCAGTTTTGGAGGTGATTTCCCCCCACAGGGGAGAATTAATTGAAGATTGCAACCATTGAAGACCAACATGAGCAGAATGTAGCAAGTTCAGCCATCTAGACATTATATGGACTGATATTAATCTCCATTATAGATCCGAAGTAACTTCTCTCTTCTCCTATCTATTTCTCCACTATTGTAATGTAAAATCATAGCCTGTGAGGCACCATTTTGAGAAGGGAGTTATTGAATAAGAAAAGAAGGGTTTTGTCATATCTATTGCAAGTTATTTCTATTGTTATTACTGCATCAGAGCTGCATACTCATTTATAACAGAAAAAATCAATTAATGGAAGTCAGTTGTCAAGTCAAATTCGAAGACTAGCTCGTTGGGTGGTTTTATTTGACTAGTTTTACTGTTTTCTTCATAAAATACAATCTGTGAATCCATTTCTTTTCTCGTTCATTGCAGTAGGTTCATAACTTAATATATTGACCATATCAGCCTTTAAAATCGAAATCTGGAAGCTCTTCTGCCTTGTGTTTGGGAATCCATCAAAATTCCTAGCTCGACAATCCCAGTTAAGCATCTGTCACCCCAATCTTTCCAAACCTTGTCCAATCTGCTCCAGAATCCTCTTGAACATATCCAACCATTAATTGACTAATATTTACAGTGCTACAAACTCCCTGAACCCATACCTGTCTAGTATGCATATGCCAGCTACCCAGGAAGCCTCGAAGTAATCAAGGGATTAATTCCTTTGCTGAAAAGTGAAAGGTACTGGTACCTTGTGCATAGGACGCCTCAGATATACAATTTGACCTGTTGTTGCACCAAACCCCATATAAATTCCAGAATTGAACTTTCATCCCACCACCTTCAATCCTTAGCCACTAAACCTCACTTACATCCTGCCCCATTTGAATAATTAAGCAGAAAATTGATTAGTGGAGTTAAAAGGAACTTTGGGATCCAGTTAATATTCTTGGTAGACAGTCCATAGGATATTACATTTAGACATAGATAAATAAATATAGCGGGTTAGGGGTTCAAAGAGAGAGTGATATTGGTTTTTAGGGTCTTAGAGAGATAGAGAGAATGGGGGTTAGGGTTTTAGAGAGAGAGAGAGAGATTGGGGGTTAGGAATTGAGAGAGAGAGAGAGGGATCGAGGGTTAGGGGTTTGGACAAAGGGATAGAGATGGAATTATAGATTGGGGTTTAGGGGTTTATAGAGAGATAGAGAGAGATTGGGGGTTAGGGGTTTTAGAGGGAGAAGAAGAGATTGGAGGTTAGCTGTGTAGAGAGATATTGGAGTTTTGGGTTTTGGAGAGAGAAAGAGAGACTGGGAGTTAGGGGTTTAGATATATATATATATATATATATATATATTTAGGGTTAAGGGTTTAGAGAGTGAGTGAGTAAGAGACTGTGGTTTATAGGTTTAGAGAGAGATATTTTGGGGGTTAGAGAGAGAGAGAGAGAGAGAAATAGATTGAGGATTAACGGTTTGGGGATTAGAGAGAGAGGGAGAGATATGGGAGGTTATGGGTTTAGAGAGAGAGATTGGAATTTAGAGAGAGAGAGAGAGAGAGAGAGACATATTTGGGGTTAGGGATTTAGAGAGAGAGAGATTGTGGTTTAGGGGTTTAGAGAGAGAGAGAATGGAGGTTAAAGTTTTAGAGAGAGAGATTGGTCGTTAGGAGTTTAGTGAAAGAGAGAGAGAGGGATATTTAGGGTAAAGGGTTTAGAGAGAGAGAGAGTAAGAGATTGGGGGTTAGTGGTTTAGAGAGGGAGAGAGATAGAAAGAGAGAGATTATGGGTTAGGTGTTTAAAGAGAGATTGATGTTTACGGGTTTAGAGAGAGAAAGAGAGATTGGGGGTTATGGGTTTATAGAGAGAGAGAGAGAGAGAGAGAGAGAGAGAGAGATTTTGGGTTAGTGGTTTAGAGAGAAAGAGATTGGATGTTAGAGGTTTAGGTTGAGAGAGAGAGAGAGAGAGAGTAATTAAGGGTTAGGGGTTTAGAGGGAGAGAGAGTGATTAGGGGTTAGGGTTTTAGATAGAGAAAGAGATTGTGGTTAGGGGTTTAGAGAGAGATATGGGGTTAGGCATTTAGAGAGAGAGAGAGAAAGAGAATGGGGGTTAGTGGTTTAAATAGAGAGAGAAAGAGAGCAGTGTTTAGGTGTTATTATTACATGGGTTAAATTAGTTTAGAGAGAGAGTGAGGTTAGAGAAGAGAGAGAGAGAGAGAGATTAAGGGTTGAGAGAGAGAGAGAGATTATGGATTAGGTGTTTAAAGAGAGCAAGAGTTATTGGAATTTAGGGGTTTAGAGAGAGAGAGAGAGAGAGAGATTTGGGGTTATGGATTTAGAGAGAGACAAAGAGATTTAGGTTTAGGGGTTTATGGAGAGAGAGAATAGAGGTTAAAGGTTTAGAGAGAGAAATCATGGGTTAAGGGTTTAGAGAGAGAGAGAGTGAGATTGGGGTAAGGGTTTTAGAAAGAGACAGAGAGAGAGTTAGGGGTTTAGAGAGAGTGATATAGAAAGAGAGAAATTTGGGGTTAGTTGTTTAGAGAGAGAGAGAGAGAGATTTATGGTTAGGGTTTAGAGAGAGAGAGATTATGGGTTATGTATTTAGAGAGAGAGATATTGTGGGTTAGGATTTAAGAGAGAGATTGTGGGTTAGGCATTTAGGAGGAGAGAGAGAGAGGGATTTCGGGGCTTAGGGGTTTAGAGAGAGATATTTTGGAAGTTAGGGTTTGTAGATAGAGAGAGATCGGGGGTTAGGGATTTAGAGAGAGATAGAGAGTGTGTGAGAGGGAGATTGGAATTTAGGGGTTTAGAGAGAAAGAGAGAGACATATATTGGGGGTTAGGGTCTCAGAGAGAGAGAAAGGGATTGAGGTTTAGGGGTTTAGAGAGAGAGATAGATTGAGGATTATGGGTTTAGAGAGAGAGAAATTGTGATTAGGGGTTTGGACAGAGAGAGAGAGAGAGAGAGAGAGAGAGAGAGAGATTGGGTATTAAGGGTTTAGAGAGAGGGAATGGTTTGGGGGTTAGGGATTTTGAGAGAGAGAGATTGAGATTAAGGTTTTAGAGAGAGAAAGAGATATTGGGGTTAGGGGTTCAAATAGATAGATAGATAGATAGTGAGAAAGAGAGAGATTGGGTGTTAGGGGTTTAGAGGAAGAGAGATTCAGGGCTTGGGGTTTAGAGAGAGAGAATTAATTATCGAGGGTCAAGGGTTTAGATAAAGAGTGAGATTGGTTATTAGGGGTTTAGCGAGAGATAGAGAGATTGGGGGTTAGCGGTTTAGAGAGAGGGTGAGGGAGATATTGTAGGTTAGCCATTTAGAGAGAGAAAGAGACATTAAGGGTTAGGGATTTAGAGAGAGAGAGAGAGGATGGGGGTTAGGGGTTAAGAGAGAGAGAGATTGGGTGTTAGTGGTTTAGAGAGAATGGGAGATTGTGTTTCAGGGGTTTAGAGAGAGAGAGAGAGAGAGAGAGAGAGAGAGAGAGAGAGGAGAGAGAGATAAATAGATTGGGGTTGAAGGGTTATGGGTTTAAAAAGCGAGAGGGATAGATCTGAGGTTATTGGTTTAGAGAGAGAGATTGGAAATTAGGGTATTAAAGAGAGAGAAATATTAGAGTTTAAGCATTTAGAGAGAGAGAGATTTGGGGTTAGGGATTTAGAGAGAGAGATGGTGATTTAGGGGTTTAGAGAAAGAGAGCATGGAGGTTAAAGATTTAGAGAGAGAGAGAGAGATTAGGGGTTAGTATTTTAGAGAAAGAGGAAGAGATTTTGAGGGTACGAGGTTTAGAGAGAGATATATTTTTGGGGTTAGTGGTTTAGAGAGAGAGATAGAAAGAGAGAGATTTGGGGTTAGGTGCTTAGAGGGAGAGAGAGATTTGTATTTAGGGGTTTAGAGAGGGATATAGAGATTTGAGTTTAATGGTTTTGAGAGAGAGAGAGAGAGAGATTCTGGTGTAGGGGTTTAGAAAGAGAGATTGGGTGTTAGGGGTTTAGAGAGAGAAAGAGAGAGATTGAAGGTTACATGCTTAGGCTGAGAGAGAGAGAGAGAGGGAAAGAGAGATTCGGGTTTAGGGGTTTAGAGAGAGAGAGGGAGATTTGGGATGATGGTTTTAGAGAGAGAGTGAGATTGGGGGTTAGAGGTTTTTAAAGAGAGATATTTAACGTGTAAGGGTTTAGAGAGATATATATATTTGGGGGTTAGGGATTTAGATAGAGAGATATATATATTTCGGGGGTTAAGGATTTAGAGAGAGAGAAAAAGATTGATCGTTACGGGTTTAGAGAGAGAGAGACATTGGAGATTAGGGGTTTAGAGATAGAGATATTGGGGTTAGGGGTTTATATAGATAGATTGATAGATAGTGATAGAGAGAGATTGGGTGCCAGGGGTTTAGAGAAAGAGAAAGGGAAGGGGCTTAGAGAGAGAGAGAGAGAGAGAGAGAGAGAGAGATATTGGAAGCTTGGGGTTTAGTTAGAGGGAAAGAAATAGTAGGGGTCGAAGGTTTAGAGAGAGATTAAGATTGGTTTTTAGCATTTTAGAGATATATAGAGAATGGGGGTTAGGGGTTTAGAGAAAGAGAAATAAAGAGATGAAGAGAGAGGTTGGGGGTTAGGCATTTAGGGAGAGATAGACATATAGATAGAGAGAGAGATCATGGATTAGGAATTTAGAGAGAGTGAGAGAGATGGAGAGAGAGGGAAAGATTGACCATTTTAGGGGTTTAGAGAGAGAGAATTAGGGTTAGGGATTTAAAGAGAGATATTGGGGGTTAGCAGTTTATAGAAAGGGTGAGAGAAATATTGGAGTTTAGATAGAAAGAGATACTGGAGCTTAAGGGCTTAGAGAGAGAGAGGGGGGGATTGGGGGTTAGGGGTTTAGAGAGAGAGATCCGGGATTAGGGGTTTAGAGAGAGATATTGAGATTAGGGGTTCAAAGAGAGAGAGAGAGAGAGAGAGAGAGAGAGATTGGGTGTTAGTGGTTTAGAGAGAGAGAGATATCAGGGCCTTGGGGTTTAGAGAGGGAGAAATAAATATCAAGGGTCATGGGTTTAGAGAGAGAGAAATGGGGTTAGAGATTCAGAGAGAGAGAGAGAGAGAGAGAAAGAGAGAATGAGAGACATTAAGGTTTAGGGATTTAGAGAGACAAAGAGAGAGATTGGGGGTTTGGAATTTAGTGTGTGTGTGTGTGTGAGAGAGAGAGAGAGAGAGATTGGGGTTTAGGGATTTAGAGAGAGAGAGATTAGTGGTTAGGGTTTTAGAGAGAGATAGAGATTGGGGGTTAGTGGTTTAGAGAGAGAGAGAGATATTGCGGTTTAGGGGTTTAGAGAGAGAGAAATAGATTGGGTGCTAAGGGTTAGGGGTTTAGATAGAGAGAGAGATACAGAGAGGTTGGAGTTGAGAAGAAGAGAGATTTGGGGTTAGGTGTTTAGAGAGAGAGAGAGGTTCGAGGTTAGAGGTTTAGACATAGAGAGAGAGATTGTGAGTTAGGTGTTTAGAAAGAGATTTGGGGATAGGTGTTTAGAGAGAAAGAGAAATTGGGGGTTAGGGGTTTAGAGAGAGAGAGAGAGATGGTGGGTTAGGGGTTTAGAGAGAGAGACATCTTGGGAGTTGGGGTTTATGGAGAGAGATTGGGGGTTATGTATTTAGAGAGAGAGAGAGAGAGGGATAAATTGAGGTTTATGGGTTTAAAGAGAAAGGAAGAGAAAGATATTGGGGGTTAGGTGTTTAGAGAGAGAGAGGGAGGATTGGGGGTTAGGTGTTTAGAGAGAGAGAGAGAGATTGAGGATTATGGGTTTAGAGAGGGAGATATTTGGGTCAGGGTTTAGATAGATAGATAGATATATAGTGAGAGAGAGAGAGAGAGATTGGGTGTTAAGGTTTTATAAAGAGACAAAGGGATTAGGGTTTAGGGGTTTAGAGAGAGAGAGATAAATTGCGGTTAAGGGTTTAGATAGATAGATAGATAGTGAGAGAGAGAGATTGGGTGTTACGGTCTTCGAGAGAGAGAGAGATTGAGGCATTGAGGTTTAGAGAGAGAGAAAGAAATATCATGGGTCTGGGTTTTAGAGAGAGAGTGAGATTGGTTGTTAGGGGGAGAGAGAAAATGGGGGAGAGAGAAAATGGGGGTGAGAGAGAGAGAGAGAGAGAGATTGGGGGTTAGGGATTTAGAGAGACATAGAGAGATTGGGGGTTAGGAATTTTGTGTGTGTGTGTGAGAGAGAGAGAGAGAGAGGCTTAGAGAGAGAGAGAGATTGAGGGTTAGGGTTTTAGAGAGAGAGAGAGATTGGGGGTTAGGGTTTTAGAAAGAGAGAGAGATTGGGAGTTAGGGTTTATAGAGAGAGAATAGGGGTTAGTGGTTGAGAGAGATAGAGTTTGGAGGTTAGGGGTTTAGACATAGAGTGAGATATTGCGCTTTAGGGGTTTAGTGAGAGAGAGAAATAGATTGCGGGTTAAGGGTTAGGTGTTTAGAGAGAGAGAGAGAGAGGTTTATAGTTGACATAGAGAGAGAGAGATTGGAGGTTAGTAGTTTAGAGAGAGAGATTGAGGATTACGGTTTAAATAGAGAGAGAGAGATTGGAATTTATGGGCTTAGAGAGAGAGAGAGAGATTTGGGGTTAGGGATTTAGAGAGAGAGAGAGTGAGGTTTAGGGGTTTAGAGAGAAAGAGAGAGATAGAGAGATAGAGAGAGAATTAGGGGTTTAGAGACAATGATATAGATAGAGAGAGATTTGGGATTAGGTGTTTAGAGAGACAGGTGTAGAGAGAGAGAGATAGATTTATGGTTAGGGTTTTAGAGAGGGAGAGAGATTGGGGGTTATGGATTTAGAGGGAGAGAGATTGTGGTATAGGTTTTAAGAGAGAGATTGGGGTTAAGTTTTTAGGGAGAGAGAGAGTTAGATATTTCAGAGCGTAGGGGTTTAGAGAATGGGGGTTAGGGATTTAGAGAGAGAGGGAGGGAGAGGGAGATTGAGGTTTAGGGGTTTAGAGATAAAGGGAGAGACATGTATTGGGGGTTAGGGGCTTAGTTAGAGAAAATGGGATTGAGGGTTAGGGGTTTAGAGAGAGTGAGTTTGGCGATTAGGGGTTTAGAGAGAAAGAGTTTGGGGTTAGGGGTTTGGATGGAGAGAGAGAGAGAGAGAGAGAGAGAGAGAGAGATTGGTATTCAGGATTTAGAGAGAGAGAAAGGGATTGGGGGTTAGGGGTTTAGAGAGAGAGAGATTGCGATTAGTGTTTTAGAGAGAGAAAGAGAGACTGGGTTAGCGGCTTACATAAATAGATAGATAGTGAGAGATAGAGAGATTGGGTGTTAGAGATCGAGAGAGAGATCTGGAGATTCATGGCTTGGGGTTTAGAGAGAGAGAAGTAAATATCAGGGGTCATGGGTTTAGAGAGAGAGTTAGATTGGTTGTTAGGAATTTAAGGAGATAGAGAGAATGGGTGTTAGGGATTGAGAGAGAGAGAAAGAGAGAAAGATGGATATTGGGGGTTAGGGATTCATGGAGAGATAGAGATCCGGGGTTAGGGGTTTAGAGAGAGAGAGAGAGAGAGAGAGAGAGAGAGAGAGAGAGAGAGAATGGGGTTTAGAGGTTTAGAGAGAGAGATTGGCGGTTAGGGCTTTAGAGAGTGAGAGAAAGAGAGAGATTGGGGGTTATTGGTTTAGAGAGAGGGGCTGGAAGATATTGGAGTTTAGTGGTTTAGAGAGAGAAAGAGAGATTGAGAGTTAAGTGTTTACAGAGAGAGATAAAATGAGGGTTAGGGGTTGAAAGAGAGAGAGAGAGCGAGAGAGAGATTGGGGGTTAGGGGATTAGAGAGAGAGGGAGAGAGATTGTGGTTTAGGGGTGTAGAGAGAGAGAGATTAGGGATTAGGTGTTTAAAGAGGGAGAGAGAGATTGGAGTTTAGTGTTTTAGAGAGAGAAAGAGAGATTTGGTGTTATGGATTTAGAGAGATAGAGAGAGATTGTGGTCTAGTGGTTTAGAGAGAGAGAGCATGGAGGTTAAGGTTTACATAAAGAGGGAGGGAGATTGAGGGTAAGGGGTTTAGAGAGAGGAGAGATTAGGATGTCAGTTGTTTAGAGAGAGAGAGATAGAGAGAGAGAGAGAGATTTGGGGTGAGGTGTTTAGAGGGAGAGAGATATTTTTTTTTAGGGTTTTGGAGAGGGATAGAGAGATTGGAGTTTAGTGGTAGAGAGAGAGAGAGAGATTGTGTGTGTGTGTGTGTGTCTGAGAGAGAGAGAGATTGAAGGTTAAAGGTTTGGGTTAAGAGAGAGAGAAGGGTAGAGAGATTGGGGTTTATGGGTTTAGAGAGAAAGAGAGAGGGATATTTGGGGTTAGGGGTTTTAAAGAGAGAGAGAGAGAGAGATTGGGGGTTATGGGTTTAGAGAGAGAGATATTTCAAGGGTTAGGGTTGAGAGAGAGAGAGAGAGAGATTTTGGGGGTAGGGATTTAGAGAGAGAGAGAGGGAGATTGGGTTTTAGGGGTTTAGACAGAAAGGGAGAGATATATATTGGGCATTAAGGGTTTAGAGAGACAACAAATGATTGAGCATTAGGATTTAGAGAGAGAGAGAGATTGGATATTAGGGATTTAGAGAGAGGTATATTGGGGTTAGGTGTTTAAATAGATAGATAGAGAGAGAGAGAACGAGAGAGAGAGAGAGAGAGATTGGGTGTTAGTGGTTTAGAGAGAGAAAGCGATTGGGGGTTAGGGATTTGGAGAGAGAGGTTGAGAATAGGGGTTTAGAGAGATAGAGAGTTTGGGGTTAGGGGTTTAGATAGCTTTATAGATAATGAGAGAGAGAGAGAGATTGGGTGTTACAGTTTTAGAGAGAGAGATTGGGGCTTGGGGTTTAGATAGAGAGAAACAAATATTGAGGGTGACGGGTTCAAAGAGAGAGTGAGAGAGAGAGTGAAAGATTGGGGGTTAGGGATTGAGAGAGAGAAAAAAAGATATAGGGTTAGGGGTTTGGAGAGAGGGATAGAGATGGAGAGAGAGAGATTGGGGTTTAGGGGTTTAAAAAGAGAGAGATTAGGGGTTAGCGGTTTAGAGAGAGAGAGAGATTAGGGGTTAGTAGTTCAAAGAGATAATGGAGGTTAGCGTTTTAGACACAGAAAGAGAGATTGGGAGTTAGGGGTTTAGAAAGAGAGAGATTCGAGGTTAGGGGTTGAGAGAGAGAGAGAGAGAGAGAGAGAGAGAGAGAGAGAGAGATTTGGGGTTAAGGGTTTATAGAGAGAGAGAGTTAGAGACTACGGTTTAGGGGTTTAAAGAGACACTTTTGGGGTTAGAGAGAGAGAGAGAAATAGATTGGGGGTTAAGGGTTTGGGGAATATAGAGATATGGAGAGATATAGGAGGTTATGGGTTTAGAGAGGGAGAGAGAGAGATATTGGATATTAAGGGTTTAGAGAGAGAGATTGAGGATTACGAGTTTAAAGAAAGAGAGAGATTGGAGTATCGTGCTTTAGAGAGAGAAAGAGAGATTTGAGGTTAGGGATTTAGAGATAGATATTGTGGTTTAGGGGTTGAGAGAGAGAGAGAGAATGGAGGTTAAAAGTTTAGAGAGAAAGATTGGAGGTTAGGAGTTTAGTGAAAGAGAGAGGGATATTGAGGGTAAAATGTTAAGAGAGAGAGAGAGATATTGGGGGTTAGTGTTTTAGAGAGAGAGAGAGAGAGAGATATTGGGGGTTAGTGTTTTAGAGAGAGAGAGAGAGAGAGAGAGAGAGAAAGAGAGAGATTTGTGGTTAGTTGTTTAAAGAGAGAGATTTGTGGTTAAGGGTTTAGAGAGAGAAAGAGAGATTAGGGGTTATGGGTTTAGAGTGAGAGAGATTGTTTGTTAGGGGTTTAGAGAGAGAGAGTTTTGGGGTTAGGGGATTGGAGAGAGAGAGAGAGAGATATTGGAGGTTGGAGGTTTAGGTTGAGACAGAGAGGTTTGTTCAGGGTTTGGTGGTTTAGAGAGAGAGAGAGAGAGAGAGAGAGAGAGAGTGATTAGGGGCTAGAGGTTTAGAGAGAAAAATAGATTGGGGTTAGGGGTTTAGAGAGAGAGAGATATGGGGGTATGGGTTTAGAGGGAGAGAGAGAGAGAGAGAGAGAATTGGGGTTATTGGTTTAAAAAGAGAGAGAGAGAGAGAGAGAGAGGGGGGGTTAGAGAGAGGGGGATAGAGTGAGAGAGAGCAATCTTTAGGTGTTATTATTACATGGTTTAAATTACTTTAGGGAGAGAGCGAGAGATAGATTAAGGGTTTAGAGAGAGAGAAACAGAGGTTGGGGATTAGGTGTTTAAATAGGGTGAGAGAAATTGGAATTTAAGTTCATAGAGAGAGAGGGATTCAGAGAGAGACAAAGAGATTGGGGTTTAGGGAGAGAGAGAATGGAGGTTAAAGGTTTAGAGAGAGAGATTGGGGGTTAGGGGTTTAGAGAGAGAGAGTGAGATTGGGGTAAGGGGTTTAGACAAAGAGAGAGAGTTAGGGGTTTAGAGAGAGTGATATAGAAAGAGAGAGATTTGGGGTTAGGTGTTTAGAGAGAGAGAGAGATTTATGGTTAGGGTTTTAGAGAGAGAGAGATTGGTGTTTCTGATTTAGAGAGAGATTGTGGGTTAGGCGTTTAGAGAGAGGGAGAGAGAGAGAGAGAGAGAGAGAGAGAGAGATTGAATGTTAGATGTTTAGGTGGTTAGAGTGAGAGAGAGGGAGATTTAGGGTTAGGATTTTAGAGAGAGAAAGAGATTGTGGGTTAGGGGTTTAGACAGAGAGAGATTTAAGGGGTTAAGGGGTTAGGGTTTATAGAGAGATAGATACTTTATGGATTAGGGATTTAGAGAGAGAGATATTGGGGTTTAGGGGTTTAAAGAGAAAGGGAGAGAGATATATTAATGGTTAGGGGTTTAGAGAGAAAAAGAAAACGATTGATCGTTAGGGGTTTAGAGAAAGAGATTACGGATTAGGGGTTTAGAGAGAGAGAGATTGGGGTTAGGGGTTTAGATAACTAGATAGATAGTGAGAGAGAGAGAGAGATTGGGTGCTAGCGGTTTAGAGAGAGAGAACGAGATTGGGGTTTAGGGGTTTAGAGAGAGAGAGAGATTGGGGTTAAGGTTTTAGATAGATATATAGGTAATGAGAGAGAGCGAGATTGAGTGTTAGGGGTTTAGAGAGAGAGATTGGGGCTTAGGGTTTAGATAGAGAGAAATAAATATCGGGGGTCAGGGTTTCAAAGAGAGAGTGATATTGGTTGTTAGGGTTTTAGAGAGATAGAGAGAATGGGGGTTAGGGTTTTAGAGAGAGAGAGAGAGAAAGAGAGAGATTTGGGGTTAAGGATTGAGAGAGAGAGAGAGAGAGAGATATCGGGGGTTAGGGGTTTGGACAGAGGGATAGAGATGGAGTGAGAGATTGTGCTTTAGGGGTTTAGATGAAGAGAGAGAGCGGAGCTTAACGGCTTAGAGAGATATTGGAGTTTAGGGTTTTAAAGAGGTAAAGAGAGACTAGGATTTAGGGGTTTAGAGAGAGAGAGATATATATTTTGGGTTAAGCATTTAGAGAGAGAGTGAGTGAGAGATTGTGGTTTATGGGTTTAGAGAAAGAGATTTTTGGGGTGAGAGAGAGAGAGAGAGAGAAATAGATTGGGGGTTAAGGGTTTGGGATTAAAAAGAGAGGGAGAGATATAGGAGGCTATGGGTTTACAGAGAGAGAGATTGGTGTTTAGAGAGAGAGAGAGAGAGATTGGAGATTAAGGGTTTGTGAGATTGGGGATTAGGGGTTTTAAGAGAGAGAGACAAAGAGATTTTAGTTTAGTGCTTTAGAGAGAGAAAGAAATATTTGGGGTTAGATATTTAGAGAGAGAGAGAGAGAGAGAGATTGTGGTTTAGGGGTTTAGAGAGACAGATTGGAGGTTAGGATTTTAGTGAAAGAGAGAGGGATATTGATGGTAAAGGGTTGAGAGAGAGAGAGAGAAAGAGATATATATTGGGGATTAGTGGTTTAGAGAGGGAGATAGATAGAATGAGAGAGATTTGGGGTTAGGTGTTTAGAGATAGATATTTTTCGTTATGGGTTAAGAGAGAGAAAGAGAGATTGGGGGTTATGGGTTTATAGTGAGAGAGATAGAGATTGTGGGTCAGGGGTTTAGAGAGAGAGTTTGGGGGTTAGGGGTTTAGAGAGAGAGAGAGATTGGAGGTTTAGGTTAAGAGAGAGAGAGAGTGATTAAAGGTTAAGGGTTAGAGAGAGAAAAAGACTGGGGGTTAGGGGTTTAAAGAAATATATGGGGGAAGGGGTTTAGAGAGAGAGAGATAGAGAGAGAGAATGGGGGTTATTAGTTTAAACAAAGAGAGAGAGAGAGAGAGCAATGTTTAGGTGTTATTATTACGTGGGTTAAATTAGTTTATAGAGAGGAGAGAGGCTAGAGTTGAGAGAGAGAGAGAGATTAAGGGTTTAGAGAGAGAGAGATATTAGGCATTAGGTGTTTAAAAAGAGCAAGAGAGATTCGAATTTAGGGGCTTAGAGAGATATAGATAGCTTTGGAGTTAGGGATTTAGAGAGAGACAAAGAGATTGAGGTTTACTATTTTAGGGAGAGAGAGAATGGAGGTTAAAGGTTTAGAGAGAGAAATTGGGGGTTAATGGTTTAGAAAGAGAGAGTGAGATTGGGGTAAGGGATTTAGAGAGAGAGGGAGTTAGGGGTTTAGAGAGCGATATAGAAAGATAGAGATTTGGGTTAGGTGTTTAGAGAGAAAGAGAGAGATTTATGGTTAGGGTTTTAGAGAGAGAGAGATTGGGGGTTATGGATTTAGAGAGAGAGAGAGAGAGATTGTGGTTTAGGGGTTACGAGAGATATTGTGGGTTAGGGGTGAAGAGAGAAATTGTGGGTTAGCCGTTTAGGGAGAGAGAGAGAGAGAGAGAGAGAGATTTCGTGGCTTAGGGGTTTAGAGAGAGAGATTTTGGGGGTTAGGGTTTATAGAGAGAGAGAGAGAGATCGAGCGTTAGGGATTTAGAGAGAGAGAGAGTGTGTGAGAGGGATGTTGGGGTTTATGTGTTTAGAGAGAAAGGGAGAGATAAATATTAGGGTTTGGGGGCTTGAAGAGAGAGAAAGGGATTAAGGGTTATGGACGAGAGAGAGGGATTGGGGATTATGGGTTTAGAGAGAGAGAAATTGTGGTTAGGGGTTTGGATAGATAGATATATAGTGGGAGAGAGATTGGGTATTAGGGATTTTAAGAGAGAGGGCAAGGGATTCGGGGTTAGGGGTTTAGACAGAGAGATTGAGATTAGTATTTTAGAGAGAGAATGAGAGATTGGGGTTAGGGTTTGAGAGAGAGAGAGAGAGAGAGAGAGAGAGAGAGAGAGAGAGATTGGGGGTGAAAGGTTATGGGTTTAGAGAGTGGGAGGGAGAGATATGAGGTTATCGGTTTAGAGAGAGAGATTGGACTTTAGAGAGAGAGAGATTGGAGGTTAATGGTTTTGAGAGAGAGAGATTAGGGATTAGGCGTTTAAATAGAGAGAAAGATTGAATTTAAAGGGTTGAGAGAGAGAGAGAGAGAGAGAGAGAGAGAGAGAGAAAGAGAGAGATTTGGGGTTAGGTGCTTAGAGGGAGAGAGAGATTTGTATTTATGGGTTTAGAGAGGGATATAGAGATTGGAGTTTAGTGGTTTTGAGAGAGAGAGATTGTGGGTTAGGGTTTTATAGAGAGAGATTGGGTGTTAGGGGTTTAGAGAGAGAGAGAGGGAAAGATAGATTGGGGTTTAGGGGTTTAGAGAGAGAGAGAGATGGAGATTTGGGATGATGGTTTTAGAGAGAGAGATTGGGGGTTAGGGGTTTTTAAAGAGAGAGATTTAACATGTAAGGGTTTAGAGAGAGATATATATATTTTGGGGGTTAGGGATTTAGAGAGAGAGAAATATATATTTTGGGGGTTAAGGATTTAGAGAGAGAGAGAGAGATTGGTTTTTAGGGGTTTAGAGAGAAAGGAAGAGATATATATTGGGGGTTAGGGGTTTAGAGAGAGAGAAAAAGATTGATCGTTAGGGGTTTAGAGAGAGAGAGATTGGATATTAGGGTATTAGAGAGAGAGAGATTGGGGTTTAGATAGATAGTGAGATAGAGATATTGAGTGCTAGGGGTTTAGGGAGAGAGAAAGGGATTGGCGGTTAGGGGCTTAGAGAGAGAGATATTGAGATTAGGGGTTTAGAAAGAGAGAGAGAGAGATTGGAGTTAGGGGTTTAGATAGATATATAGATAATGAGAGATATTGGGTGTTAGGGGTTTATGGAGAGAGATTGGGGCTTGGGGTTTAGATAGAGAGAAATAAATATTGGGGTACAGGGAGAGAGAGAGAGAGAGAGAGATATTGGAGATTAAGGGTTTATAAAGAGAGATTGGGGATTAGGAGTTTAAAGAGAGAGAGAGAGAGATTGGAGTTTAGTGCTTTAGAGAGAGAAAGATAGATTTGCGGTTAGGGATTTAGAGATAGATATTGTGATTTAGGGGTTTAGAGAGAGAGAGAGAATGGAGGTTAAAGGTTTAGAGAGAGAGATTGGAGGTTAGTAGTTTATTGAAAGAGAGAGGGATATTCAGGGTAAATGGTTTAGAGAGAGAGATAGAGAGAGATTGGGGTTTGTGTTTTAGAGAGAGAGAGATATATAAAGAGAGAGATTTGCGGTTAGGTGTTTAGAGAGAGAGAGATTTGTGGCTAAGGTTAGAGAGAGAAAGAGAGATTGGAGGTTATGCTTTTAGAGAGAGAGAGAGAGAGAGAGAGAGAGAGAGAGAGAGAGATTTTGGGTTAGGGTTTAGAGATAAAGTTTGGGGGTTAGGGGTTTAGAGAGAAAGAGAAATATATTGGAGGTTAGAGGTTTAGGTTGAGAGAGAGAGAGGCTAGTCTAGGGTTTAGGGGTTTAGAGAGAGAGAGAGAGCGATTAGGGGTTAGGGGTTTAGAGAGAGAAACAGATTGGGGGTTATGGGTTTAGAGAGAAAGATATGTGGGTAGGGGTTTAAAGAGAGAGAGAGAGAGAGAATGGTGGTTATTTGTTTAGAGAGAGAGAGAGAGAGAGAGAGAGAAAGGGGGTTAGAGAGATATAAAGATAGAGATAGAGAGTGAAATCCTTAGGTGTTATTATTACATGGGTTAAATTAGTTTAGAGAGAGAGAGAGAGAGAGAGATTAAGGATTTAGAGAGAGAGAAAAACAGATTGGGGATTAGGTGTTTAAAGAGAGCGAGAGATATTTGAATTTAGGGGCTTAGAGAGAGAGAGATTTGGGGTTAGGGAATTAGAGAGAGAAAAAGTGAATGGGGTTTAGGGAGAGAGAGAATGGAGG